>VDFB02015477.1:0-164895 GCA_007258455.2 Sequoia sempervirens | reverse complement strand
TACATCTTTAACAATAATAATAACTCAGAGGATTTCTCTATTTTTAGTTAAAGCTCATAACTCTCTATTTTCTAGTCTATAGAATACCCTAAGGATTCGATAATTGAATCCTTAAAATATTACATAGAAAAGAATATTACAATATACCTCTGCATCTTTGTCTTTCAGATTTTTAATACAGAGTATTTCAATACATTGTTGATACAGCCAAAGAACAATCTTCCAGAATTACAACCAGAGAGCCTGCACTGTTTTCAACACTGGTTTTTATATACATTTCAAGTATGTCTGTCATGAAGAAGGTCTTGAAAGAATGCATTTTTCAATCACTTTCCAATTTTAGAATATGAAGCTAAATAATGACAATCTGTAGATGATGGTAAAAATCAGAGTAATGCTTGTCCAGAGAGCTGCAAATAATCCATTATTTCAAAACCACGACTACCCACAAATTGAGAACCATAACCTCCCAATTCTCAGAGAATATTTTTCCATGTAACCATTCTGAGATTCGATACCAAACAATGATGTCAGCCTGCAACAATATTTAGAAATTCCCATGTTGGCTATAGTGTTTGAGTCTTCGTTAATCATTCGCTGAGACAACCAGATAGTTCTGCCGAAGGCAATTAGATCGCCAGACATTCCTCTTAGTTATTGCTTTCGCCATGACCCATCAGAGTCTGGGAGAAATCATAACGAATACATTATGTCACTCTGAGAGCCATGTGTTATGTTCTTTCCAATCACTGAGACATAAGCAAGTTTCTCACTGTGATGCCCTTTTATTTCATTCACTATCGCTATAGCCTTTTGATAGCGGAGAGACATCTTATAGACAAGTCTTTGTTTTGCTGAGAGCCCCCATGATCAAACATGTCGCCATGACAATTCAATACCTATGTTGAAGGAAACTTTATCGCCATCAGTCATCCCTCTATTTGTCGCTATGACATTCTACTGTCGGGGAGAAGTTATGTAGATTTCATTATGTTTCACCGAAAGGCTTTATCCATTATGAGTTGCTGAGACAATACCAACCTCTCGCTGAAAGCCCCTCATAAGACTTAGTCGGCAAGACCTGACAGATTCGCTATGACATTATATTGAAGCTGAGACCTTTTGCCGATATGCAATTTTTCCAACGGCGGTCGGCAAGACTAAAGTAAGCTCGCCAAGATGTTACAACAAAGAAAAACCTTTCACCGATGAGCACCCTTTGTTGCCAGTCGGGGAGACATGATGAGTTCGCTAAGACATCATTTCGATGGTATAACTTATGCCGATATGATCCTTTTTCTGTCGCCGAAACAAAAGAGAAGTCATGCTGAAAGCTACCTATGAAACTCCATGTGTAATGTCAGCGAGACTGAAGGTCACTCACTAAGACCTCACACCGAAAACCCTAACTCTTACCGATGTATCTTCCCGCCACCAGTCGGTGTGACAAAGTGCAATCGCTATGACTTCACACCGAAAGTAACATGACTGGCCAAAGTGAATCTTTAATGTGCTAGTCGGTTGATGTAACAAGTGAAACTCACCAAGACATAATGCTGATGAAGGATCACTTACGCCAATGAACCTCCTTATGTATTAGTCGGTGAGACCCGACTCATTTGGTAAGACCTCTTAGTGGTGAGAAATATTTAAGTCGATAGACCTTTCCTCTATCACCAAGACCACTTGAATGTCATGCTGATAGATACCCAAAGGTGAATTTTGTCATCAAGGACAAACTGACTAGAACACAATAGAGAACCAAGAAACTCCCCCTTTGTCCTTGATGGCAAAACACAAATAACTCTCCCCCTTTTTGCCTCAATGACAAGAATAGAAGAGAAGAATGTGCAATGCCAGGAAACACAACTCAGAAGCCAACCAAAATATCATGAGAAATAGCTGGAAAAAAAAGTAACAGTGCAACAACCAAGATTGTAGGAGAGCTGTAAGTGAAAATAAATATATAACATGCTCCCCCTAAGCCAATGCTTGTAAAATCAGAGAAGTAAAGTTTGAGAGATAAATCCCAATCGAAGTCTCAACCTTTCAAATAAATCTTTAGCTAAGGGCTTAGTAAAAATATCAGCCACTTGATCTTGTGAGCCAACAAACTGTAAGCAGACTTCATTAGCCAAAACCTTTTCTTGAAGAAAGTGAAACTTGATAGCAATACGTTTAGTGCGAGAGTGCATAACATGATTTTTTGAAATATTTATCGCACTAGTGTTATCACAAAGAATTGAAATGGGTTTAGAAATATCTATACCCATATATGAAAGAGTCCGACTCATCTATAGTACTTGAGTACAGCATGAAGTGGCAGCAATGTATTCTGCTTCGGCAGTAGAGAGAGAAACATATACTTGTTTCTTGTTGTGCCATGCCACTAAATGATCACCAAGAAAGGATGCATCACCATTGGTGCTTTTCCTATCATCCAAACAACCAGCCCAGTCAGCATCAATATAAGCAATCAAAGAGAAATCATTGCTTCTAGGATACCAAAGACCATAATCAAGAGTGCCCTGAATGTATTTAAAGATCCTTTTAACAATAGTGACATGAGATTCTTTAGGTGATGCCTGAAACCGTGCAATAGTGCAAACTGTCTGCATGATGTCAGGTTGAGAAGTAGTTAAATGTAATAGACTGCCAATCATTGATCTATATTCAGTTTGATTTGTATCAGGAGAATCATCAACCTTAGTAAGTTTGCATCTAGTAACCATTGGAGTGCTAACTAGATGGAATTCATCCATCTGAAATCTCTTAAGCATCTCTCTAGCATACTTGGTTTGAGAAAGAAATATTCCATTTTCACGTTGAGAGATTTGAAGACCCAAGAAGAAATTTAATTCTCCCAATAATGACATTTCAAATTCAGATTCCATTAGTTGAGAGAATTTTTTACTCAAGGTAACATTATTGCAGCCAAAGATAGTGTCATCAACATAAATTTCAACAACCAAAATATCAGAACCTTCAATTTTAACATAAATATTGCTGTTTACACCTCCTCTAACAAAACCATTTGAAAGCAGATGACTGTCCAGCCTAGAGTACCAAGCTCTAGGTGCTTGTTTTAAGCCTTTTTCAATCTGTAAACATGATCAGGCTTATCTTTGCAAATAAATCCTTCAGACTGTTCAACATAGACCTCTTCATCTAAATAGCCATTTAAAAAAGCAGTTTTGACATCCATTTGATAAACAGTAAAGTTTTTATAAACAAAATAAGCCAAAAATATTTTGATAGATTCTAATCTAGCAACGGGTGCAAAGGTTTCACCAAAATCAATACCTTCTTGTTGAGCATAGCCTTTACAGACAAATCTTGCTTTGTTGCAAATAACATTACCATTTTCATCAACCTTGTTTCTATATATCCATTTGCCTCCAATGACATTCTTGTCATCTGGTCTTGGGACTAACTCCCAAGTCTAATTTTTCTCAATCTGATCAATTTCTTCCTGCATAGAATTAATCCAACTTGAATCTGTGAGAGCTTCATAAAAAATTTTAGGCTCAAACTGAGTAACTAAACAAAAAGCTATTTGAGCCTTTTCATCAGATTCAGTAGCCTTTCTCCTAGTTTGAACTCTTGCATTTTTATCCCCAATAATCTAATCTTTGGGGTGATATATAGCTAGATTTTTCGAAGGAGCTTTTGATACAACCTTTTCAGGACTTGCTTTTTCATTTTTAGGGCTTGCTAATTCAACAAAAGACTTTATTGTTTTAGCTTCTACTGAATTTGATTCAAGTTCAAGTCGTTCTTCTTCATTATCCTGCAAGATGTTAGCATCTAAATGTAATCTTTCATCAAACTTTACATTCACAACTTCAACAATCTTGTTAAGCCTTTTGTTAAGGCATTTATAAGCTTTGCTGTGATTTGAGTATCCCAAAAATATACCCTCATCACTCTTTGATTGAAAGCTCCCAAGGTTATCATCATCTTTCTTGATAAAACACTTATTTCCAAAAATTTTAATGTACTTGACAGAAGCAGTTTTTCCATACCAAAGTTCATAAGGAGTGTGTTTAGATTTAACCCTAAGCTGCACTCTATTCAAAATGTATATAGCTATATGAACAACTTCTTTCCAATACATATCAGACAACTTAGCTTTATCTAGCATGGTTCTAGCCATTTCTTTTATAGTTCTATTCTTATGTTCAACTACCCCGTTTTGTTGAGGTGTTTTTGTTGCAACATACTGTCTTTTAATGCCGTGCTATTCACAGTAATCAATAAACTCTTGAGAGGTGAACTGACCTCCTTTGTTAGATCACATAAATTTAAGTTTCAGATCAGATTCCTTTTCAACCATTTTACGAAAAATTTTGAACCTTCCAAAGGCTTCTGATTTGTGCTTAAGAAATGTTACCCATATCATTCTAGTATAATCATCCACAAACAACATAAAGTACCTTTCACCATTAATAGACCTTGTTCTGGTTGGTCGACATAAATCAGTATGCAAAAGCTGTAAAGGTTTTGAAGAAGAATGTTCTTTTGTTTTGAAGCTAATTTTAGTCTGTTTACCACTTAAACATTCTTTGCACATAGAGTTTTCTAGCTTGCTAAGAACTGGTAGACCTTTAACATTATGAATTTTACTGATTCTAACCAAAATTTCAAAGTTTATGTGTCCTAATCTTTTATTTCATAACCAATTCTCTTCAATATGGCCCATTAGACACATACCTTGATTATTGTCATTGCTTGATGTGTCAAGAAGATTGTACACATTTCCTTTAGTCCTCCTTCCAGCTGCAACAACCTTTCCAAGCTTGTTCTTCATCTCACATCCCTGCGAAGTGAAAAGAACATGATAACCACTATCACAGATTTGACTAACAATTAGAAGATTGTGCTTAAGACCTTCCACATAGTACACATTATAGATAGGAGTGTCTTCATTTAGAAGAAGTGAACCTCTACCTTTAATTTGAATACCAGAGTTATCGTGAAACTTAACATATCCACCTACATAATCTTCATGATTTAGAAACTTATCCTTATCGCCAGTCATATGGTTAGAACATCCACTATCCAGGACCCATATGTCCTTTTTCTTGGAATGAAAAGCAGTTTGAACCAACATAGTTTGCTTAATGTTGTTAACAGTCTTAGGTTTCCAAACCTTTTTAATTTTTTTCTGTTTCGATTGTAGATCAGTTCTGCACTATTTGACAGAATGTCCCAAAGCATTGCATTTAAAACATCTGATCTGTCTAACAAAACCATAGTGTTGCCTAAGACCAAACTAGGTATTCTTGGATTCATAAGCCTGCATGTGCTCACCTTATGGCCAAATTTTTTGTAGAAAAAAAAATAACCATAGAAGAAGGGATTGTGTCTGTAAGATGATCTATTACCATTCAAGGGTTGAACATGATTCTTACCAAAATTGGAGTGATTTGGACTTGAACCCTTGATTTCAGAAGAGGGGTTTTGTTTTGTATTATCAATTGAACATTCACCCTTTTCAAAACCAATACCGGTTTTATCTTTATATAGCTTCTGCTTGCTGAGCATCTCATTCAGTTTTAGAGTGCTTTCATATTTTTCAATTTCCTTCCTAAGAAAGACTACTTCTTGTTCTAGTTTTTGAATTTCTTGATCTTTGTAGCTTACAGTCTCTCGAAGACAGTCTTCAACTCTTTTAGCTTCTTCAAGCTGAGTTTTCAGAGAGACCATTTCTTGATATGGTTTATGTTCTTGAGCAAGAACTTGTTTATTGAGTTCTCTGACCTCTTTTAAAGCACATTTCAGCTCACTTTCAATATCTACTTCACCTTCTTCAACATCAATAGTATTTCAATCATTTTGCTGAGTAATTTCAGCCATGAACAAGGTTTCATCTTCTTCAACTAATGAATCTTTAGACTCAATATCAGATTCATCCTTACTAAACAAACTTTTCTTCTTTTTGAAATTGAAGTTTCGTTTAGGTTTGAAGGCCTTCTTCTTAGGCTATTTTTCAGTTGTCTCGTTGTCATAGATTTGATCATCATAGGGACACTTTGTAGCAAAGTGACCTATTTTTCCACAGTTAAAACACTTAAAGGGAAGTTTTCCCTTATATTTTCTTGATCCCTTTTTAAATCTTCTAAAAAAATGGGATTCTTTAGAATCAGACAACTGTGATTCACTAACTTCAACTTTTTCTTTCTTTTCAGTGTTAAAGGCAATTTCTTTTCCTGTTGAATTGTTTTTGCTAGTTCTCATTTCATAGGCAGTAAGTATTCCTTGTAGCCTGTCTAAGGGAAGCTGATCAAAGTGTTTCTTTTCTTCTAGGGCTGAAACCTTAGATTCAAATTTGGATGGTAAAGTTCTAACAACCTTTGTGACCACATAAAATTCATTAACCTCTTGACCTAGACCTTTCATTGCATTGACAACTTCATCAACTCTTAGGAAATATTTAGCCACTTTTTCATCATCCTTCATTTTCAACTCCTCAAACTAATGTTTGAGTGTAATGATTTTTGACAGTTTAACTTTCTCATTCACTTGATATATAGTTTCAAGTTTTTCCCAGATATCATGAGCAGATTTGCAATGCATGACTTTAATGAACACATCTTTAGTTAACCCACACAAGATGGCATGCTTAGCTCTGGAATTTCTTTCATACCTCTTTTTTTTGCAATATCAGTGGGAATAGAGGCTGGTACATTGTAAGCATTTATAACAATGCTCCAAACATCAACATCAAAAGAAATAAGAAAAGCTTCCATTCTAATTCTCCAGAACACATAATCTGTTCCATCAAATAACAGAGCTCTGGTTATAGAGGCACCATCTTGAGAATGTGCCATTAAACAAACTCCAAGACCAAGATCAATCCAAGGTGATTAAAACCTATTAGAGGACCCTACACTCTGATACCAATTGTTAGAGTTAAAATGACACTGAGAGTGGGGGTGAATCAATGTCTTAACAAATTTGACTAATTTTCAAAAATTCATAAACATAGCTCAGATTTGATCTCAATAGTACTTTGATTAATGCATTCATGAGTTGAGTGTAATCATTCATAAATATAATTGAGAAAAGTAATAATCCCAATAGTGAACTGAAACAACAACAACATTGTAAAGCAGTGAGCACACAGAAGAACAAAGAGACACAAGATTTTTTCGAGTGGAAAACCCTCCTGGGGTATAAAAACCACACCTGAAATGCCTGCAGGCTTAACTTTTAAACAACTATTCATAGTGCCTTATAGACTAATTTTTGAGCACCCACTCAAGGAGCACCAACCCCTCATTTAGATATATCTATCTCAAGGAATACCAACCCCTCAAATTATGTTTTTAACAATAATAATAACTCAAAGGATTTCTCTGTTTTCAGTTAAGCTCATAACTCTCTGTTTTCTCATCTACAGAATACCCTAAGGATTCAATAATTGAATCCTTAAAATATTACATAGAAAAGAATATTACAATATATCTTTGCATCTTTGTCTTTCAGATTTTTAATATAGAGTATTTCAATACATTGTTGATACAGCCAAAGAACAATCTTCCAGAATTACAACCAAAGAGCCTGCACTGTTTTCAACACTGGTTTTTATATACATTTCAAGTATGTCTGTCATCAAGAAGGTATTCAAAGAATGCGTTTTTCACTCACTTGCTAATTTTAGAATATGAAACTAAATAATGACAATCTGTAGATAATGGTAAAAATCAGAGTAACGCCTGTCCAAAGAGCTGCAAATAATCCGTTATTTCAAAACCACGACTACCCACAAACTGAGAACCATAACCTCCCAATTCTCAGAGAATATTTTGCCATGTAACTGTTCTGAGATTCGATGCCAACCAATGATGTCGGCCTACAACAATATTTAGAAATTCCCATGTCGGCTACAATGTTTGAGTATTCGTTAATCATTCTCTGAGACAACCAGATAGTTATGTCGAAGGCAGTTAAAACGCCAGACATTCCTCTTAGTTATCGCTTTCGCCATGACCCATCAAAGTTGGGGAGAAGTCATAATGAATACATTATGTCACACTGAGAGCCATGTGTTATGTTCTTTCCAATCGCTGAGACATAAGCAAGTTTCTCACCGAGATGCCCTTTTGTTTCATTCACTATCACTATAGCCTTTTGATATCGGAGAGACATCTTGTAGACAAGTCGTTGTTTTTCTGAGAGCCCCTATGATCAAACATGTCACCGTGACAATTCAATACCTATGCCGAAGGCAACTTTATCACCATCAATCATCCCTCTATTTGTCGCTGTGACATTCTATTGTTGGGGAGACGTTATGTAGATTTCATTATGTTTCACCGAAAGGCTTTATCAATTATGAGTCACTGAGACAATACCAATCTCTCGCCGAAAGCCGCTCATAAGACTTAGTCGGCAAGACCTGACGAATTCGCTATGACATTATATCGAAGTTGAGACATTTTGCCGATATGCAATTTTTCCAACGACGGTCGGCAAGACTAAAGTAAGCTTGCCAAGACATTACAATGAAGAAAAACCTTTCACTGATGAGCACCCTTTGTTACTGGTCGGGGAGACATGATGAGTTTGCTAAGACATCATTCTGACGGTATAACTTATGCCGATATGATCCTTTTCTGTCAGCGAAACAAAAGAGAAGTCATGCTGAAAGCTACCTGTGAAACTCCATGTGTAATGTTGGCGAGATTGAAGGTCATCGCCGAGACCTCACGCCGAAAACCTTAACTCTTACCGATGTATCTTCCCGCCACCAGTCGATGTGACAAAGTGCAATCGCTATGAATTCACACCGAAAGTAACATGTTTGGCTGAAATGAATATTTAATGTGCCAGTCGGTCGATGTAACAAGTCAAACTTGCTAAGACATAATGCCGATGAAGGATCACTTACACCGATGAACCTCCTTATGTATTAGTCAGTGAGACCCGACTCATTCGATAAGACCTCTCAGCGGTGAGAAATACTTAAGTTGATAGACCTTTCATCTGTCACCAAGACCACTTGAATGTCATGCCGATAGATACCCAAAGGTGAATTTTGTCATCAAGGACAAACCAACCAGAACACAATAGAGAACCAACAAGGGGATGAGGTTGATATCATGGCTAATTTTTTTTGATAGAATGGGTAATTCTTAGTCCTTTACACTTTACCTAATTATGCCCACATTACCCTTAGGTTGCAAATATGATTATATAACACTCAACAATACTTTTTTCTAGAAATAATACATAATATTTCCTTTTTTCTTTTCCTTTTAATTATAGTGACAAAAGTGTCTACTTTATACTTGTTTCTTTTGTTTAACATTTCTTCTAGTGTTTTTATACATTAAGTATAAGTTTTTCATTCATTTTATTTTTTTATCACTCTTTTTTAGTTCCCTCCTTTATTAAGAATGATTGTGTTTAATTTTGACTATTTGACACAATGTTTTTTCTTGAAAGTAAAAATATATATGTTGCAAGGTGTGTGCCCTTGGTCTCCTTGTGATGTGCAGTGCAACGCTCGAGTTCATGACATGACTTAACTGCCTCTTGTGGATTCATTAATTCTGGAAATTATATTGGGTATTATTAAGTCAATCTTTTGGTGCATTAAGAAAAAAAGAATACCACTAATAAGATACCAAAATTGTTTTAATTAAGAAAAATATAATAAATAATGTAGTCCACTCTAACTTCTTAGTTTAACAAAATTTCAATAGTATAGTAGTAATTCACGTACATTAATCATAAAACCACCATCTAATTCCTCTAATCTATATACCAAAGGGAAGATAAAGCCATACGAGCTTTCCCAAAATTAATGTACACAAATACTATTTTTCATTAGCAAATTACATGTTCCAATGTGCAATTATGACAACACTCAAGGTAGAATCCATAAATAGATAGAATATTTGACTAGTGACTCCTAGTAGGGACACATAAAAAAATTAGTCCTCCACCATGCATGTGGAATATAATGATGGTCAAAATAAAATTATTAAAACATTTTCTACTTCTCTCTACATAACTCCCATGTGTTACATGTTAGAGATGGTCAACTACATTGATGAGAAAACATATATAACTTCCATCTATTTCTTTATTGATAACCTTCTCATTCAATACCATTACATCAATATCCACTACTCTTATAGGTACTATAAAAGTTATATCACTCTAAAGTGGTAAAGGAATAACTCCAATGTGAGGTTGGTTAGTATAAAATGGAGCTTCCATTCCTCTCAAAATAATTAAATAGACGTAGTTACCCTAAAAAAGAAGTATGATTCATGCTATTAGGTTATGAAAAAAATAATTAATTGAAAAAATTTAGTCCATTAAGGAAACAAACATCTGTTTCTTAAGTTTAATAATGGATATATGTCTCTAAAGTTAAAAAAATAGATATCCATTTCTATTTGATATCTATTAATAATAGATATCTATTCTTTTTGACATTTTTTCCCCTCAATTATTGCATCAAGATTGCTTTTGGATTTGGCTTGGGGATCTCAAACTTGAAAAGTTACTACCCCAATGTGTTTAGAAGGGTTCTAGATAGTTTTTGGACTTAACCCTTTGTGTTGACAAGTTGTTTTAATCAAAATTTGATGAAATGAAAATGATTTATTTAGTAAATTGTGAGTATTCTACTAATATAAGATATGCTTTATTTTTAATTTAATAGTTAATTATTATTTATTTTCTACATGTACTATGTGTAAAGTCCTCATTGATAGAGTGATTGAAAAAAATCTATAAAATTTAAATGGTTACACGTTTTTTGAATCCGAAAGATTTGTCACACTCCATGCTTCCAAAAATATAGGTTAAAAAAAATCATAAACTTTTGACCATGTTATGGTGGCCAAACAAATTCTTTTTAATATTTAAAAAAAAACCTACTTAAAAAATCATAACTAATTTATATTGAATAATTCGAAAAAATATTTTTTTTGCTCATACTTAGGTTGCCACTTAGAGGCCTTGTTTGGCTAATCATGATCTTGCATTAACCCAACTATCCCTTGAGATGATATAAAAGGTGCTTGTGTAGAAGAAAGTGTAATAAAGAAAATGGAGGTAAGTTATTTTTTGAATTTAGTAAAGATGAAATTTATGTTAAGTTACCTATGTAAGAGATGAACAAATTTGTGGGTGAAAAATTAGATGAAGGAACTATTGTTGAGGTGAATAACTAGGTTATAGAAAAGTTTGGTCCTGTGAAGGACATAATGAAAATAATGTAGATAAGTATAAGAGAAGATATAGGAGATGATGAGAATTTTTTTTTTTTTTAAGAAGAATAAATAGATGAAGGTGAGAAGAAAAATATGGAAAATTTTGATCTACATAATATTTATAATATTGATATGTATGTAGGTGTAGTCGTGAGTCAGAATTGGGAAGAATACTTTTTGATGAGAATAGATTATAGTTGGTCAAATCTGACAAGAAAATATGAAAGTAGAAATATTTGGTGGAGGTAGTTGGATTATGGTGGGTTAATTCCCACAAGAGACTATGAAGAAAGTGTTGGAAATATGAACAATAACCCACTTCAAGCTGGCCATACTTCAAAGGATCAACCAAGAAGAATACCATCCACATAAATGAAGAAGTGTTGCAACATGTGCAAGAAGACAATTTGATCAAATGATGATCTTGAATATATTGAGATAGAACTCATGAGATGATTTAATTTAATGACAAAAAATGTATCCTCTACAATTTCACATTTATTTGGGCCCTCCTTGTTAAATTGAGCTTAATGTGGCCTTGATTTAGTGTTGTAATGTGTTTAACACATTCACATTAGGTCTTGGGCCCTTGTAAACTAAATGGACTTAACATTGGTACCTTATTTTGAGTGTTGTAAAGTATTGTACCACACTTTCACATTAATCTAGGGTTTTAGTAATTAATGGGGCTTCTTTAATCTTTAATTGGCCTTATGTTGCATCCATGAGCCTTAATTAATGCATCTTTTCGAGGATAATCCTGACATGAACCAACATCCAATTCTAATTCATGTATTTTTGGATTTTATGGCCCATATTTAGTGATCTGGGACTCATACACCACCTTGGGCATAGGGCTCCCACCTAAGTTTTGGGAGCCCGATCTAGATTTTACATGAATTTGAGCATTTCTTGAAAAATGTGTCCCAAAGCCTAGCCTAATGGGAATCATACACCACTTCTGGTGTATGATTCTCATGTGGATTAAAATTAAATTAAATTCAAATTCTTGGTGCAATTTTATTCTCCTAGATCTGATGTTGGCTTGTAGTGTTGTAATTTTGAGGAATTTGGCATAAACAAGTATAAATACTATAAACCCTCACATTTTGGTCCCCCATCCAATCCCCTTTCTCCTTTTAGGTGAAAAATACTAGGAGGAGAAAAGCATTGTGAGGGGTGATGGGTTCCATAGGTGCAGGCCAAAAGGCTTCTATGGAAAATTTACCTTTAGACGATAAAGGATTAAAGCCACTATGTTGTATGGTAAATATCTCATTTCCATGTGGAAACTTCAAACATTTGTGAACAACCGAGGGGACTACTTTCATCGAGTAGAGCCAAGGAAGACCAGTCGTAGAAAAAAATGGTCTGATTGTGGAATAATAAAAAGTGTTACATCCAAAGTTTTAGGTCCTATTTGTAAGGGGAGTACAGTTGATCGATCGTAGGGCACACAAAACTAGTATGTGTTTTAATCCATGTAGTTGGTTTGTTATAATCATCTTGATATAGATTGTGTAATACTAGAAATTCTTTTGTGATCACATTCTGCCACAGGCAGGATCTATTAATATCCCATTGGTGGGCTTATCATAGATTCGACTAGCTATGTAAAGAGGACCATCAGGAAGTTGTTTAAGTATATCTTTAGAAGAAAAAGTGATATCAAGATTTTTTTTGGTTGGGCCCTTATGAGGGATAACATATATCACACCCAGAAGTTCATCCATAAGAGTTACTTGGGTAACATTTGGAGTTATATAATGTTGTTCCTTATTTGTATCAATGTTCATGACTTGAGGGTTTGAAGGTTCACTAGCCTTGACAAATGAAATCTTGTTTTTAGGCATGGGGTTGGTAAAGATTTGTAAATTATGGTTAGGGGGTGCAACAAACTTATTACCTTGATCATTAACACCCGCAATGGACAAACAACCCGAATCAATGAGGTCTTGAACTAAGTGTTTGAGATGTTTACATTGTTCAATATCATGGCCATTTTGGCGATGAAAATCACAATAAGTATTTTTTTGAAGGTAGGTGGTAAAGGATTGGTGGTATCAAGTGGTTTAATGGTAGGTAAAGTGATCATTTGTTGTTGAAGCAATTGGTTCATTGTATTATGAAGGGTATTGGGTAAGGGGGTGAATTGTCTCGTCGGGTCCCTGTATGTATAAGGAATCACTGCTTTAATAGCTGCCACCTAATTCAGAATAGGTTGGGGTGGTTGTAGAGAAGGCTTATTGAACTGTAAAAGCCTCGATTTGGTTTTTGAAATTTTTGTGTGTTGTTTTGATTATTTTTCTCAGACTTCTCAGCTCAGTTAGAAGTGGATTTGGAATCAAGACTTGAAACTGAATTATGATAGTCACATAGGGTTGTGCATATGTGCATGAACGAAGGGAATTTAATCATTGTTAACTTATACTAAAGGTTTGTGTGCAAGTTTTTGATAAACATCTTCTACAAATGTGAATCAGGAATTTTGACATCAACTTGAGCATATAATGATTGATAATGTGAAATAAATTCTGTTACTTTTTCATTAGCATTTTGTCAACATCGCATTAAATCGACCATTGTCTTCTTAGGAGTCATATGGACTTGGAAATGACTTACAAAGGAATCCACAAGTTCATTAAATGATCGGATTGAATGATTAGGTAAGTTTGAAAACCACTCTAATGCAGTATCTTTCAGGGTCCTAGGAAAAAGTTTAGCTAAGAGTTTATCATCAAGGATAAAATCACTGTACATAAAGCTATATAAGCATTGACATGCTTAATAGGGTCTCCTTTTCCTCTGTATTTCTTTCTGAAACCAAGGCATTTCAATTCCTTGTGGCATCTAAGTGTGTACGATTTCAAGGGATAATGGACTACTACGAACGTGAAATGTAGGTGGGGCATTTTATCTTTGGATAATGGTGGAGATTTGTTGTTGCATGGATGGAACGGTATTAAAAAGTTGTGTAATTATGGGATCGGTGTAAGTGGTATGAGGTGGAAGGGAAAATGGAGATGGAGTGTATGTAATGTGAGGGGAAGTGAAAGGGACACTAAGAGGGGTGAAGGTGGAGGATGGAATGTTTGATGCCACAAAAGAACTAGGAATGTTAGTTGTAATCACAAAAGAAGGAGCCACACGACTAACCTATTGCATAGTTGTTGTGACTTGAGGAGTGGTATAAGTTGGTATAGATGTTATGGTTGAAGGGGGAGGAATGTGAGATACTCCTTGGATTGTGACAATGGTTGTTGATTGGGAAGTATTAGGAGCATGTTTATTGTATATCTTGACAATTCTATTCATGAATTTTAAGCCATCGTCACTTTCAATCAAACAATGAAGGTTTTTTATGGCAGGTATGGCAGTGGTGGAAATTTTTTCAAGAGACAAGTCCTATTGTAAATGTGCAAAATCCTCATGAATACTAATCACCTTGTCTTGCAGAATGGAATTGTTTTGTGTGTCAACATTCATAGGATGAAAAGGAAAAGGTATAGAAGTGGTATTGTCCATGCCTAATGCACCATTTTCCATACTAGGATTAGGAGCTCTTGAGATCCCATGGTCTGCTATGAAAGTGTTATTGTGGGAAGCCATGAGTCTAGAAATTCATCTCACTAAAGTATTATCAATGGGGCACCAAATACTCATACAAGTACCACAAGAGATAGGGTGGATGCAAATGTAATACAATCTAGGAAGAATGGAATGCAAAAAGAAATAATTTTGTAAATTGAAACAGAGATTCAGTACCAGAAAATAGAAATACAGAAAATACCTAGAAATTTCTAGAAAATGCAGTGCAAACTATGCAAAAGGACTAAGTCGCCCAAGGTGGTGATTTAATCCCACTGATCACGAATTTTTTGCATTTTTTCAGAATTTTTAAATATAAATCTATGTCTTTCAGATGCAAAAATGCAACTATAGTATGTAATGGTAGAACTTTTGTCTTTTCCAATGCAATAATGATGCAAGAGTGCAAGCTAATATGAACTTTTTCACTAATGCAATTGAAAACCCTAGGATGCACTTTAACTAATGCAAGATGCAATGCAAGTGAAACCTAGTATGTGCTTGAAAATCAGAAAGGAAAAATGTTCAAAAGAATCATGTTCACCAAAATGTAAATGATGATTTTGGTTTACCCCTCACAATGCTTTACTCCTCCTAGGATTTTTCACCTAAAAGGAGAAAGGGGATTGTATGGGGGACCAAAATGTGAGGGTTTACAATAAAATTCTATGTTAATGATATGGAATTATGTCTAATTAAGATGTACTAATGCAATAATATGAAATTGAAGTAATCTAATGATGCAAAACTATGAAAATGTAAATTTCTGGAAAACACAATGTGATATGCAGAAATACCTAAGAAATGCAACTATATGATGAAATAACATAATATAATGGAAGAGGTGCACCTGGAATTAGAAGTTTGATGTTGAAAGAATCTAGAATCCTGGAAAAGTTGTCTAAAATGTTAATAGGGACACTTAGGCTAGACTGGGCAACTTAGTCCCAGTTTTAGGAAACTTTGTCAAAACAGGAATTTGCCAAATGTGTGTTCAAAAATGTCAAAATTAGTTTTCAGGCCCAAAATCAGGACTAATTCACCCTTAGTGGTGACTTAGTCCTCCTGCAGATTTCAGGAAATTCGGGACATAATCTTGTAGTCTCAGGTCCGCGCTTCCATTTCTGATAGGTTTCTATACTTGATTTTGCAGAAAACGAGGTAGAAAGTTTCTCCAAGCTTGAAATAGGATGATGTTGATTTGATTGAATTGATACACTTTTTGATCACTTTTCAACACCTATTGCATGAAAAATCTGCATACAAAAGTCACATGCAAAAGGGGAAAAAAATGATTGAGGGTTAGAGAATAGGGGTTTGCCTTAGTCAAACCCCACTTTGATAATAAAACCATAAAAAATGAAATAGAATGAAATGAGTATGATAAATAGATAACATGCACATTCAAATGTCATAAACTTACCACATCATTGATGCTCAAGTCTAAAGATATGCAATGAAGAACTCCAATACCTTGACTTAACAATGCTTGATTTGCTTTAATGCTTAATGAGTGCAAGAGATTGTATGTGATTTGAAGTTTTCTTGAGTGAATTAGGAGATGTAAAATGAGGTGAAAAACCCTTATTTATACTTGATTTTACTAAAATTTCCCAAAAGTAACACATCACAAGCCGACCTCAAGGGTTAGAGGACAAAATCCCGCTAGAAATTTAAAATTATTTTGAGTTTTGTGCCAAAAAGGACTAAGTCACCCCTATGGGTGACTTGGTCCCACTTAAGCAAATTAAGTGGGTGTTGGGAATTTCGGGGCATTAAAAGTTTTCTAACAGAAATATCCTCAAAAACACACTTAAAACCGACCAGAAAGTGTATTAAGGGGTCATTTAGACATGAGAAAGGGTTGAATTAATAAAATTAAGCCTAGAAAAGTGTAAAATCATATCACAAGACTTTACAAAACTTCAAAATAGGACTTAATAAGTGATGAAAAGGTGATTTTTAGGTGAATTGTAATGAATAGAGTCTAGAAAAGTGTAGAAATGTCTTACAACACTTAACAACACCTTCACAAGACATCATAATTTGAATGTTTAAGCCACATTACTACATTAAATCAAGGAAAAATCAATCCAAATCCCATTAGAAGGACTCAAGTGAGCATAAAAATCCTAACTATACATTTTTTGGTGACACAAATATAAAGTTATTTCACTCATTTTTCACCTAGCAAGTTGAATGAGCATTCCTTATAGAAAATTAGAGTTAACAAGAGAATTCAAGAGAATTCAAGAGTTTACAAGAGCATTCAAGAGTTGATTATCAAGTGTTTTAAAGAATTATTCAAGTACCAAGCATCATGTCAAAGTCATCATGCATCATATTTGTTTTTGAGCTAACATTTGTGATGTAGGGTTTCATGATTCAAGCAAGTATTCAATTCAAGATCTACTACATTCAAGCAAGATTCAAGGTCCAAATCCATTGGAGGCATCTAATACATGTTTGAAACATTGTATTCTTAGTGTTTGGTGAGTTGTAACATTGCATATATTTTTTTAAATTTTTATTTAGACTGCAGGAATCGATCGAGTATCTATCCCCCTATAAACTGTAGTGCGCCTAGTAAAATTTTCTGACTTGACCGGTGGAGCTAGCATGACACACCCTCCAATAGCACGATGGTGGGGAGACTAGACCTCATGACCTCTTTCAGGAAACAAGATGCTTTAGCCAATCGAGCTAGGACCACCACCCAATTTGTAACATTGCATATTGTTCATTCATCATTCCTTCATTTCATTTTATTTCATTACAAGGTTTGATTACCAAAATGGGTTTTGACCATGGAAAAATCCTTTCTAGTAACAAAACAATAGTTTTCCCTCTCCTTAGTCTATTATTTGTAGACCTAGGTTGAAGACACATTGAAGAGGAAGATTGGAGAAAAGTTTTCAAAGTTTTCACATCATCTACAGGGTTATTGAAGGACATCTATAGAGAAAAATTTGACATTTCAAATCCAAAAACTAGGTTGAGAAGATAGAGCTGAGATTGAATAGTAGATTTAGATCTTGATCCTCTGAAAAAGAAAAACAAGACTGATATGCCACTTCTGGTGTATGAGTCCTAGTATAGTGAAATTTTTAGTTTTCAGAAGTTCTAGACTTGTCTTTGCTAGATTTTTGTTCCTGCCTAGAAACCCTAATTTGGGATTAAATCGCCTTGAGTAGCGTATGAGTCCTAGTAGACATTAAATTCAAAATTTTTAAAATTTTAGGTCTCGAATCAAGTTGCTACAATTTTCCACATGCACACTTTTGGTTTCTTAGCTTTACTATTTTATTTCACATTCATTTCCAGGTCATTTAGTGAAGCCTTGCATATCATTAGGTTTGATCATTAGGTCTTGCATGTCATTAATCTTTCCAAGCCCTAGCTTGGTGGTGAACCCCTATTTAGTAATTTATCATACCCTAGAACACCCTTATTGTAGGTATCTTTCCTTCGTTTCATCCCTAGCTTGATATCTCTAGGGGTCTATTTGAATGTCATGTTAGAAAAATAAGAGGGTCTCATCTCCCAAAAAGGTGGAGCCCAATTTCCCTTATTAAATTTACAAATGTGCAAGAGCCTTTCTTATATAAGCAAGGAGAGACGTAGCTGGATAACTGCCTTAGTTGCAATCATTAAATGCGTAATGTGTAATTATAAATGCATGAGAGAAATGTTAAATTCCTAGATAACTACATGCCTATTAATGAGATATGGTCCCATTAAATACTAGTTTCTAGAATGCCACCTAGGAAACTAAATACTATGTAAACTTATTAATGATGTGAGTAGGTCCTCACTAATATCTAGTTACGAAATATCCCCATTCATGCTAACACCCCCCATAAAATGCAACTTGGGAGTGTAGTTATGATGCAAATGATGAAATATGATGCAATATGATTGGTCTCAACTACTAGGACATGCTAGGTACCCATGTACACATGAAAATGAAATCTCTTAAAAATGGAGAGAAGGAGAAAACCTCATGGGACAAAAATCCTCCCCAAAAAGGAAATATAATACAAAATCTAATGATAACCATGTACTAGTAATGGAAGTGACGTATGGAGGTCTCAACATTAATAGCCCCCAAGAGCTACATCCATCACAAGAACTTACAATAATCAATAGCCCCCCATAAGAGACAAATAGAGAGACTATGTAGGTCCCCCACAATATGTAATCACCTACAAAAATGGTAAGTGCCTAAAGACAAAACATGATCCAATATGGAAAAACAACTTGTATCCCTTTCAAAAGAAACAAAACCAAGTACAAATGTAGGAATGCTTTTCATTCCATATAGGAATTGAAGAATGAAGGATGAATGTGTATGATGATGATGTCTTTGAAAATTTCTCATGTGTCTCCTTGCCCAAGGAAGATGAAGATCCCACAATCAAATTAGGTACATTCCCAATCAATGAAGAAGGTGACAAACCAAGACTATGTGGAAACTGATGTTTCAAACAAGATCCAAAGATAATTCAATGACCCATCCATTAAAGGAATAGATGGAGACTGGATTTCTCCCCTAGAATGAAGTGTCCTCAATATCACTGAAAGAAGTTTCAAGCCAAAAGAGTGTCTAGTGATGAAAAACCACATGTCTCTCACTAGGAAGTAGAAAATCCAATGGTAGATGTTGAAGAAACTCCAAATCCAAGAAGGAACAAGAGGGAAGAAGCCTCATATATGAAATCACTAAAAAGGAATCAAGTTCCTCCAAGGTGGTCTCACCAAGATCAAGATCCCCAATCAAGGTCGAAAGAATGAAATGGGGAGACTCAAGAAGACCCTCCAAAGTGCAATCTACATAGAGGAGAGATATCCTCTCAAGAATGTCCTCCAAACGTGTAGAAGTAGCCAAGTATTCAATAGCTGAAATAAAGCCATCCTGTGATCCCAAGTCTAGAAAACTAAATATGTTTTGATGAATAGGAATGGGTTAAGCCTCAATCAATGACTTTGGACAAGGAATCACTGAAGGTGAAGGTACATCAACTATCTCTAATGGAGAAGAAGCACCTTAAGAACCCTTGATATCCTCATTTGAAGATTCAAAGCATTCTAAATCTGTAAGGTCTCCTACATAGCAATATCATCACAGGGTATCCTCTCTGAAGAATGAAGAGGCACATGACATTCTGAATCATGAACATTAGGGAATGATGGAATATTAGGATCTCCATATATCTCCCAAATCTTAGTCCAAAGAATATGAGGATAGTCAAAATGATTAATAGCTTTCAAAAAATCATCATCAACATGCATTACAATAACCTATACCACATCATACCTTCAACAACTCCAAGTAGATTTTTGGATACCTTATGAGGAGGTGGAAGAAAACCATACAAATGTGGCAACAATTGAAGTGATTGGAGATGGTTTATGATACAATCTCTCCATTGTCTATAGTTTCCCCTTTCCAACATAACCAGTGAAGGATGAAATGAAAACCCCATAAAAAACTATGAAAAATCTCTAATATTACAAAGAAATTGACCTTTAATATCAAATAAAAACTCTCAAATATGATGCACAACTGAAAATGAAGCCTCCTAATGCAAATAGAATTTCTCCAAATTGTAGTATGTCTAAGTTATCAAGTAAATGCCACAAATTGCAAAAACTCAATAGAATGTACATGAGGATGGATCTAAGAAAATTAGATGGAAAAAATGATAGAGCTCTGAATCACCTTCACAATGCTACCAGAATCTCCAAAATTTGAAAAACTAGTGAAAAGATACAAGCTCGAGAGTCTAAAAGGAAGCACTAACTTTAAGCTGTGATAAAATATTATTGGAATTAAATCTGATAAAAGTTTCTACACCATTGAATCGCTCTTGGAACTAGATTTCCAATGATATCTCACTTGTGAAAATTTGATACCTGAGTCAAAATTTATGGTGATTTTAAGAAAATTGCCTAATTAAGACATGATGGGTCTTCTGTGACAGTCATTTGGCCGTCAAATTTAAAATATTCACTTGATTTTTTTGAAAAATCACCAAAAAATAAATTTACCTCAAAATATGAAGTATTTTATATGATGCCAACCAGAGAGTGGATTTTTTTCTACAACAAGGGGGAGGAAATTTTTTCCTACAACTTGTATGATCTGTACGATGCCCTTCCAACATCGCTGCAAAAAACCTTTAATGGATGAGTTGGATGATGAAATCAAAATTCAACAAATGGGTAGTCAATCCTTAGTTTTTTGGACCTTCTGAACACAACGGTGGGGTCAAATCTGACCCAAAGTGCCTCAGAAAATAATTGTCACCCAGATGAGAACAACTAGCCCTTCATGAAAGCCCTTTTAGCCTCCGATAATCTCCTTAGCTCAACTTCCCGATATGAGATGGATCTCCTATGGCATAGATTCTCTGATAACATGTTGGAAATATGAACAATAATCCAATTGAATCTTGTCACACTTCAAAGGATCAATAAAAAAGAATACCATCCACATAAATAACTTAGAAGTGTTGAAACATGAGCAAGAAGACAACTTGATCAAATGATGATCTTGAATATATTGAGATAGAACTCATGAGATGATTTATAAATTTACAAGAGCCTTGCTTAAATAGGCAAGGAGAGAGGTAGTTGGATAACCACCTTAGTTGCAAACATTAAATTTTCCTAACGCATAATTATAAATGCACGAGAGAAATATTAAATGCCTAGTTAACTACATGCCTATTAATTAGTTATGGTCCCATTAAATACTAGCTTCTGGAATGTCACCTAGGAAAATAAATCCTAAGTAAACTTATTAAGGATGTGAATAGGTTCTTACTAATATGTAGTTAGGAAATATCCCCATTCACACTAACAAAAAGAAGCATTAGATGGAGGTGCAAATTTTGTAGTGGGTTGGAATCCACAAAAGAAAGGATAAAATATAAAAACATTTGTAGGAAGAGGTTGGAACATGGTGGAAACAAATCCACAAATAAATAAAAGTAAGAAAAACAAATTTGGCATAGGAAGAAATGGTTTTTTCCTGCCAAATTTTGGAAGAAAGAAGGAAGAAGTATTGCAAGGTACTTATCATAGCATTCGATTAGGCTAAAAGTGGTTTACAACTTGAAAGGGTGTTTCTACTACTCAACTCTATTTTTTGAGTCATGCTCAGAAAATTCTTACCCGACACGTTTGATGCAAGACCATCTAGGTCCACAAGTGATCTTGCATCAACCAAAAACATTTTAGGTTTTATTTATATTTTTATTTAGTGTAGTGTAGAAAAATGTATCTCTTTTCATTTTCACACCTAATTTGGAATTAATATTAAAATGAACTAAATTATGCCTTAATTTAGTGTTGTAATATGTATTTTACACATTTACATTAAGATTAGGGCCTTTTAAAATTAAAATGGACTTAATTGTGCCTTAATGTGGTGTTGTAGAGTGCACTTCTTTACGCTTTCATGTTGATTTATGTCTTCTTTAATTAATTGAGGTTGATTTTCCTTAATTGGCCCCTTTAATTCAAATCCAAGCCTAATTGATCATATTTTCCAAAGAGGAAACCTAAAAATTAGTAATGCCTAACATAACACTTCACCTTGAGCAATGCGTGTCCTAGGTAAGTGACCTACGACCCATGCACCCATGGACAAATGGGTCCTCACTTAGACCTAGGACCCTAATTTAAATTGTGTATTTGATAGTATTTTAATTTTTTCAAATCTATATTTCAATGTCGACTTTTGATATTTGAATTTCGGGAAATTAAGGATAAATTGATATAAATACAAGGTTATTTTAAGAAAATATTATTGTCAAGAGTATTCAAGAGAGGATTTTTTCATCATTTGTTGCAACAATCAAGAACCAAGCATTAAGTTAAAGTTATGTGGAGTCATGCATGTTTTTGGAGCTAACATTGTGATGTAGGTTTCATCATTCAATCAAGCACTCAAAGTATCATTTCAAGCAAAGATTCAAAGTCAAGATCCACATCCATTGAAGCCATTTCATACAAGTTGTAGACCTCCATTATCAAAGGTTCATCCAAGGATTTAATTTGCAAGTTGAAGAAAAGTTGAAGATCTCAAAAGTGCAAAATTGCAAAGTTGTCACCTTTGTTGTCATCTCATAGAAAATCAGATGTCAAATATATTTTTGACTGTCTAATTATGAAAATCAAGAATTTGGGAGTGCAGATATAGGAGCAAAGAACCAAAAAACATATTTTGAAGATCCCTACCTAGGACCCATTCATGATAGGGTGAATGGGTCCTTAGATAGCTTATGAAAACACCTTTTTGTGAGAGGCACACAACATTTATCTCTTCCAAATTCTCCATAAAGTTTGTAGGTTCCTTTAGTTTTATGCTTACTCTACTAAATCCAAGTTATAAACTAGATTTTGGAGTTGATTTTCTATTTTTAATCTTTCTCCCCAAAGTGTTATTTGACCTAGACCCCTATCCTAACACAAAAAGGGAAATTGAAAGATTCCTCAAAGAATTCACTCACCTAAGGGTTGAAAGTGGATTTTGATCTGAGGGATCTCATTTCCTAAATGAAATAGAAGAATAGGTGGGTTCACTACACTCATTTTGAACTTTCTATTTATAGTAATTTTTGTGAAACATTTCAAATTTACTATAAAACCCTATGTGTAGTGAACCCTCACCCATTTTTCTTTGTTTCATTTAGTTTTGGTGTTTTCTTTAGGAGGAGTTTTAAGATTTTTTTTTTTTGGAAAAGTTGAAGACATCGCCATATAGAGGAGTTAAAAGGGTATCTCTAGGTCAAATATGAAGGAAAATAAGAAAAAAATAGTGAAGATATAGGTGATAAAAGGTTTGATTACTACTAGGAACTAATTAAAAGTTTTGGGCGTATTGGGAACCCATGCTATCCTTGATAGGTTCCTAGCTCTTGGTCTAGGACTGACAAGTTCTTGGTAAGCTACGACAAGTTCCCAAAAATTGTGTAAGCTTCAATTTTCTCAATTTCCTATGTTTAAATGAAGTGACTATTAATTACATAGTTCTTAAAGGGTAGGAACCACATGATAAGGTATTGAGTGTCAGGTTCCAATTGAGGATGAAATCCCTAATGAAGATAACTTTGAATGAGCTCTTTAATAAGTTCATAGGAAGGCAAAAACATTTGATAAAGTGCTCAATTATAAATTCCTAAAGAACTCAAAACCATCGACAAGGTTCCCATTCTCTTTCAAAGCTCCAAAAAAGGGATAAGTCAAACGGTTTTGGGAGCTCCTAAGAAGATAGGAACCCTTGATGAGGTGCTTGATGTCAGGTTCCTAGTGGGGTTAAAACCCCTAATGATGGTTGAAAACTTTGGTAGTCTTTAAGGAGGTGGGAACCTCAACCTAAAATAAATTATTTGGTTCTTGGTTCACACTAAGGTTGAAACCCTTGATCAAGAGTTGAACATTTTGTCAAAGACTTAGTACTAGGTTCCTAAATAAGGGTAGAACCTATTATTTAAGAAGAAATAATCTTATCTTGATCAAAGGAAAATTATATTAATATTTTAAAAGCTTCTTAAGGATGAAGGATAAAGTAAAACATGTTAGATTGTTCCCAAGTGCGCAAAAACCTCTCGTAATAGGGGTTAGTTCTTGGTTCACACTAGACAAGGAATCCCTAATTATAAAAGAACAAAAGATAGATGGAACTTGTGGATGAGAAGATCAATTAAAAGAATGTTTGATGCAATAGTTAAAATACCTATCATTTTGGTTATAGGAAGAAAATGTGAAATAGTTCAACTTCTAACTAGAGGGAGTATAGAAGAGGAAAAACAACATGCCATGAAAGGGGGAAGAAGAGGAAAAAAATAAAAATGAAAGAAAAAATTATTAATTCCATGAATGTGAGAAGCTTCCATACTCAGAGATTGGAAGAAGGGGCATCAAAGAAGAGGGAATATAATTCATCATTAGAGAAAGGGTGATGAATAAGAGAAAAATATAAAGAGACAAGGAATTAGAGGTAAATGTAGGTGTTGGATGAGAGGAATAAGTTATTGAAGAACAAAGAAATTGCATATGAAAGATGAGGCAAAAAATATCTATAATAAGATAGATATTGAAAGCCTTATCAAAATATTGTGTGGAATGTAAGAAGAACTCTAAAGTAGATTTTATTTTATAATAATTACTATAATTTTAATTTAAAATCAATGATTATCATTTGAGCTATGGGTGATTCCATTGTGAGTGTGGATATTGTTGTATTGGTTGTGTAATACCCCTTGACTATGGCTACATTAGATAACCTTTGACATTTCAATATGGTATATCCACATTTCAATAAATTATGGTAAGACAATTTAATTCTATTTTGAGTGATTTTGAGAAATTTCAAAAAGAATTGAAAAAATCATTTTGTCTTCATGGATGGATCAAATTTCATTGTTGTAGAATGTAAATTGTTGGATGATTGACCATGTGAAGAAAAAAAAAATATAATCAATATACACAATTCATAAGTGTATTCTTGAAATAATTACATATTTTTTAGATGATATATGTTTAAAACATAAAACATAATTGAAAGAAATTTCCTCATAACAATAGGATTATACCTTTTCTATTTTAGTTATGATTTAGTAATTTTATTCAACATGAAAGGTAGGGATCATTAAATGGGGGCTTAGGTTAATAGATAAATATGGAATTAATTTTTATAGTATAGCTGAAAATTTAATAACTTCTAGAAAAGAGTATAGAGTATTTAATAATGAAGTATTGAAGAGAAATAAAGCATTGGAAGCTAAAATAGAACCCATTTAGATTATAGTCAAATAGTAATGTCATTAAAAATTTAGAATTGTAACAAAAAAAAGAAGAGATAATTATAATAAAATTCACAAGGAGGAAAAGATTTATTGGAAATCAAATTAAAAATACCACATGGATCAAAGAGGTTACTAAAAGAATAAAAGTCTTTCACAAGTTACTTAATGGAAATAAATGATAGCCAATAGGGGATTTTGTAGACATATTTGATAAATATTAATAATATTCTATAAACATTTTTTATAAACAACATTTAAACATAAAAAGGTATAGACATACGTCATAACACAATTTTTTCTTTGAATAGAAATAGAGTTTTTTATCTAGATATTTCACTAAAGGCTTCTATAATAGGTTTTGAAACATTTTTTAAAAAATGTCTATGTTTTCAGAAGATTGATTTTAAATAAATAAGTTCAAATTTATCTAACCCTTATGTGAAAGAAAAATAAGCTATTTATTTGGATGCTTGCACCTTATTCCTCTTTCTCTTTGTAATATACTATAAGATGGCCATTGCAAATCATAGATAGTTAGGTTCATTTTCTTAAATTGAACAAAATTATGGAACTCTATTGATCCATATTAATATGAAACAATGTGTTATTACAAGTAAGGAATAATGATAAAATTAACATGGTCACATTATACAATAAGGTGTAATATATTTTTTTATGAATTTTCATAAAATATTTTTAGTTGGGATACACTCATGTAAATGGATCCTTATTTGTGAATCTAATAAAATGATTATGAATTAGATGTAGTAGCTTACACTAAATGGCGTGTTAGTGGGAGGTGAATTATTTGATATTCTGGTGTTGTTCTTCTTTCCCTAGATGTTTTAAGTTTCCTTGTATAGGGGGGAGTTGTAGAGACAAACCCTTGAAAAAGTTCTCTTCAAACTAAAAGATATAATTTGTATCTATTCTTTTAACACAAATAAAATAGATATGATCAGAGGACCTTGTGTCTTGAGATATATGCAGTTTAGATGTTGAGGCCATAAAAAGATATATATCTAGAAAAAAAGATGAAAATAAAATTAAGTTATTTTCCATTGATTCAATGCACATTTTCTGTATTTTTTGTGAAAAGGTGGACTCAAAAAAATCTATAAGCATAGAAATGAAATCTCTCAATTAAATTTTAAACTTTTATTTATCCTCATCCATAAAGTTAATGTTTTTATAGGCGAGGAATTATAAAGGCAACCTTTTGAAAATCAAAGTCACTAATTATCCTTAAAAGACAAGGTACAGCAAAGATTCTTAGCAGAAATTATAGCACTAAGACCAAGAGGCCCAATGTATTTAAGACGTGTGGTTTGCTTGTTAAAGACAGCCTGAAATATTTAGAAAAAAAACGGAGGTATGGATAAGCTCTTCTTCAATCTATGATTTGGTTGCTAAAGTCTTGCTACGGAATATCTTTAAAAAGAAGAGGGATGTAGAATTTATGTTTTGTACATCAATTCATAAAAACATGTTTTTATCATCCATATTTTTTTATAAAAGGACTATAATTAAAAGGTTCTATGAATATAGAAATCAAAACATCTCTGTTTTCTGAGACATGTAAAGAGTTATAAAGACAGCCTTTTGAAAATCAAACGTATTATTCGTTTTATAAAGACAAGATGTATCTAATAACAGAGCCAAGACCAAGAGACCCCATATATTAAGACATGATTTGGTTGTTGAATTCATTTCCACTTTACCTACAGACAAAATACAATGTGAAAAATATGAAGAAAAGAAAGAATAAAATCGAAACATTTAACAAAATTCAATGCTGACTAGATGTCGAAGCGAATGGATGCTGGGTTCATGAACAACAAAGATGGTGCCAAGGAATTCAAACAGCAATAATGAATAAACAGTAAGGAAGTAATGAATAAGAGCACATAAAACTGTATTTATTGGAAGAATGAAATGTATTAGTTGAAAAATAGAATTGAAAAACTGAGTGCTGTTATCAAACATGGACATTGACAGCCAAGATTTGACAGGCAACTCAAACCAATAGAAAGAAAGCATTACTAAAATTGCTCCATGCGCATGGAGGTGTCTGAAACAAAATCAGATACGCCATTTAAGTAACATGAAGCTTTAAATTTTGTCCTTTAAGTATATGAAAATATAGTCCATGTTAAAAAGAATTTTAAAATGTGAGATTAGATTGGTTACCTCGTTTTATCTGTCAACATCAATAAATCTTCTGTGTGAGACATTCATATAATTTATTTTTTTCTTTTCTGAAAGCATTCTATGGTGGCAACTTCATGAATACAAATGTAGATTCCGCGTGCTTGTTTTAATGGATATTTTTTCTCAGCATTTTTCGATTGAAGAGTAAACATTATTGTTTTTAATCATGTGAAATTTGATCTGTTTTTTATTTTCTTTTTTTCTAATGATGCCCACCTAACGCACTCAACAAAGTATTACTTTTTTAGGGTTTCAATAAACTTCATTGAAAGAGGTTATGTTATGTTAATTGGTAATTGAGATCAATACATCAAAAGATTGTAATTTGATTTATTGAATCTAATTTAATGATAATGATATAATATTTTTAATTTAATTGTTTGTTATAATTTTTGGAAGTATAATTATAAAAGATTAGGTTAGGATTGTGTTTCAAAAGACATTGGGATAATAAATACTCATTGATCTTTTATTTGGACTAAAAAGATATTAAGTTGTAGTATTGTAAATTGTTACCCTATGTTTTTGTAACGACGGAAAAAGTACTGCCTAACATGGACTTGATCTAGTGTTGTAATATGTCTAACATATTCACATTAGGTCTTGGGCCCTTGTGATCTAAATGAACTTAATGGTACATCATTTGAAGTGTTGTAACACACTTTCACACTTTTCTAGGGTCTTATTAAATAATTGAGCTTCTTTATGCTTTAATTGGCTTTATTTTACATCCACAAGCCTCATTTAATGCATTTTTTTGAGGACAATCCTGACATAGATCAACATCCAATCATAATACATGCGTTTTTAGGTTGTGTGTCCCATATTTGGTGATCTAGGACTCATATGTCACCTTGGGCGTATGGGTCCCACCTAGGGTTTTGGGTCTTGATCTAGATTTTACACCTTTGTAAGTCTTGGTGTCATCCACCTCTCAAGGGCACCATCTCTAGCATGATACCTTCATGAGAAGAGAGAAGCAAAAGCTATTTGATAAAAAAAGTGAATGAATTCAGATAATTAAAATACATACTTGTACAACATTTTAAAGGTAACAAAAGGTAATGCATATAAAACTTCCTGATATGGGAAACAAAATTACCCAAAATAATTAATTAAACTATTCTACCTAAGTAAGCTTAAGCGGGTAAATGGTAACAATAATTTACTCCAATACCCCCCCTAAGTGCAACTTAGGGAGAATTATTATGCAAAAATGAAGATGCAATATGGGTCCCGGATACGCAACCATGTTAGATACCCATTTACAATGCAATCTCTCACAAGTGGAGAAAAGGAGAAAAACCCTGTGGCAAAAAACCCCTCTCCAAAAGAGAAAAGAAAATAAAAATGATGCATGGATGGAGGAATCAATCACACCCCCAAGGACTACATACATCATGTATATACAATCAATGATTCCCCCACAAGAGGGAAAGAGAGAATATGTAGCCCCCCAAAAATGTGTAATCACCTATAAAAATGGTAAGCGCCTGAAGAAAAAACATAATCCAATGTCAACAAACAACTTGTCTCCCTTTTGGAAGAAACAAAACCAAATAAAAATGTAGGAATGCTTCCCATTCTAGATAGGAATTGAAAGAAAGAAGCATGAAAATGTATGATGATGTCTCTAAAATCTACTCATGTGTCGCCAAGACCTTGGAAGATGATGCCTCAAACCAATTAGGAACATGCCCAATCACAATAGAAGGTGACAAACAAGGTACCACTAGAAACTAATGTTGAACAATATCAAAAGACATAAGTGGTTTGATAATAGTTGTGTAATAAATATCATCAAAGAGGAGAGATAACCCCACAAATGTGTCCTCCAAATATGAAGTGTGAGACTCCACAAACAAGGAACCCATGTTCAACAAATTGGAATCCCAATCAGGAAGACAATCATAATCATATTGTTCAAGAATAATGGAAGTACTTAATGAAGGTGGATCAACTATCTCTAACAAAGAATTAGGAACTTCTGAAGCAACCACAACCTCATCCGAAGTTTCAACAACCTCCAAAGGATCACAAGCATTTTCTATCTTCTCTAAAGAACAAAGTGACACACTTGTATTGGAAAGAGGGTAGAGTATCAAGATCTCCAAATGATTCTCGAAGGTAAGTCCAAAGAGCATAAGGGCTCTCAAAATGACAAAGTGAAACCAAAAGGTCCTCATCATTGATATGATAAAAAATAACTCCATAGACTCTAGCCCTAAATCGTTTCCAAATTGTATACCTACTACGTGTTTATGGAATAGGAACTTCATTATACAAATATGGCAATAGATTCCCCTCACTAAGATGGATGAGAACAACATCACTCCTTGCCTAAAATTTCCTTTCTCCAAAAAAACCATATAACAATTCTTCAAAAGTTCAAAGATAGTGCTTTCACAAGTATAAAAACTTCCAAAAATAATTAAACCTATTTTGCAGCAAAAAATGATGCATCCCATTTTTTGATCTCTGATAACACCAAACAACTATAGAGATCAAAACAACACCAATCACTGCACCTCTTAAAGTGGCAATGAAAGACAACAAATACCCTCTATTTAATTTTGATGGTGTGAGAAAAGGCTCATGTGGACTTGAACTAGCTCACGTGTGGTATTTCTATTTGGTTTTGTTTCTTCCAAAAGGGAGACAAGTTTTTTGTTGACATTGGATTATGTTTTTTTCTTTAGGCACTTACCATTTTTGTAGGTGATTACACATTGTGGGGGGGCTACATAGCCTCTCTCTTTCCCTCTTATGGGGGGATCATTGATTGTATATATATAATGTATGTAGTCCTTAGGGGGTGTGATTGAGTCCTCCATCTATGCATCATTTTTGTTTTCTTTTCTCTCTTTTGGAGAGGGGTTTTTTCCCATAGGTTTTTTCTCCTTTTCTCTGGTTGTGAGATATTATATTTTAAATGGGTATCTAACATGGTTGTGTAGTGGGGACCCATATTGCATCTTCATTTTTCCATAATAATTCTCCCTAAGTTGCACTTAGGAGGGGGTTTTCGAGTAAATGGTTTTTACTATTTACCCACTTAAGCTTACTTAGGTAGAATAGTTTAATTAATTATTCTGGGTAGTTTTGTTTCCCATATCAGGAAGTTTTATACCTATTGTCTTTTTTTTCCTTTAAAAGGTTGTACTAGTATGTATTTTAATTATCTCAATTCATTCACTTGTTTCGGTGAAATAGATTTTGCTTCTCTCTATCTTATTGTAGGAGGTGCTCATGCAGCAAGATACCTTCACAAGATAGAGAGAAGCAAAATCTATTTCACCAAAGCAAGTGAATGAATTAAGATAATTAAAATACATACTGATACAACTTTTTAAAGGAAAAAAAGGAAATGGGTATAAAACTTCCTGATACATGAAAGGAAACTATCGAGAATAATTAATTAAACTATTCTACCTAAGTAAGCTTAAGCAGGTAAATGGTAAGAACCATTTACTCCAACACTAAGCAGTTTTTAAATTGCTCCCATAATTAATTCCTAATGAGACTCATATACCACCTTGTGCATATGAGTCCCGTGTGGCCCAAAATTAAAATTAAAATTATTGGTGGGATTTTATCCTCCTAGATCTGATGTAGGCTTGTAGTGTTATAATTTCAAGAAATTTAGCATAATTAAGTGTAAATACAAGGTTCTTTCACTCATTTTCACCTAATACTTTTGTGAGAGCATATATCCTATAAAATTTGAGTTTGCAAGAGCATTTAAGATCATTCAAGTGCTGATTATCAAGTGTTTTGGAGCATTATTCAAGCATCAAGCATCATGTCAAATTAATCATGCATCATGTTTGTTTTTGAGCTAACAATTGTGATGTACAGTTTTATGATTCAAGCTAGCATTCAATTCAAGATCTATAACATTCAAGAAAGAGTCAAGATCTACATCCATTAGAGCCATTTCATACATGTTTTCAACACATTATTGCTAGGGTTTGGTGAGTTACAACATTATATTTTGTTCATTCATCATTCTCTTTTCCTATTTCATTTCATTTTAAGGTTTGATTACCAAACCGGGGTTTGACCAAGGCAAACCCCTTTCCACTAAAAAAACAACATTTTTTCACTGTCTTTAGTGTGTGGTTTGCATATCTAGGTTGAAGACATATTGAAGAGCTCTGAGAAAGTTGTCAAGTGTTCAAATTTTTCAAATTTGTCACTTTGCATTGAAGATCATTAGAGAACACTTATAGGTTGCAAATTGAAGATTTAGATCTAAAAATTAGGTGGAAAGGACAAAGAAGACATATAAGAGTAGTTTCATACTTTTAATTTCTAGAAAACCCTAATTGTACTAGTATGCCACTTGTGGTGTATGAGTCCCAATTTGGTCAAATGTGTAGATTCTAGAAGTTCCAGACACCGTTTTGCAAGATTTTAGTTTCTGCCCCAAAACCCTAATCTAGGACAAAATTGCCGAAACTAGCATATGAGTCCCAACAGGTTTTAAAATTAGTGTTTTCAGCATTTCAAGCCTTTATCCAACCATCTTCATATTTCTATGTGCACACATTTCATCTCTCAACTTTCTAGTTTGATTTACATACATTTTTAGGTCATTTAGTTATGTCTTGCATCATGTTAGAGTTATGCATTTTTATTTGCATTTCATTAGTCTTTCCAAGCCCTAGCTTGGTGGTGAACCCCTCATTAGTTTATAATCAAATCCTAGGCATCCCTATTACAATATCTCTTTCTGCTTTGCATACTTTGGATTGATATCTCTAGTGTTTACAATGTCAACACTTAGGTATTTTCATTGGGAATCCTTCTAGATTTGTGCATTCAAATATCATATCTCCTAAACTATATCCCTTTACAAATCTACAATTTACTTGACCTCCACAAACATACACCACTCCACCTTATTCCTCTCCATCTTACATTACCAACAATGATATCTTCATTATCACGCTTTTGCAAAACATGGTATATCTTCAGAAAAAATTGCCACCCTAAATTAAAAAAAATAATGGCCAACCTTCACAATACATCAAAACCAATTTTTTATCCTTGGACATATTAAGAACATAAATTCAACAAGGTATAGCGGTTCCTATATTTGAGAAATATGGTGGGACAGGAGATCCTGCTAGCGATGTTTATGCTTACAAAGACCTATGTAATGGTTTCATTTTTGAAGAAAAACTCTTGGCTAAACTCTTACCTAGATCCATGAAAGATACTGCTTTAGAATGATTTTTCTCTTTACCAAATAATTAAATTCACTCATTCAATGTACTCATTGATGCCTTTTACAACCACTTCCAAATCCATATGGGTCCCAAGATGACTTTAGTTGACATGATGAAATGTTAAAAAAAGGATGATGAGAAATTCATTGATTTCATAACATAATATCAAGTGCTTTATTCATGTAATTAAACATCAGGATTCTTGATAATGACTTTTAGAGAATGTTTATTTCCACCTTGCAAGAAAAAATTCAAAAAAATCTTGAAATGATGAGATTTCCCTCCTTCACACAGTTATACACAACCCTTTGTGATTACTAGGATTCAGTTAGTAGTCGTGATGTGAAAAATTCACCCAACCATCTTGAAAAGTTTGAATCCATACCTCAAAATAGTTATCAATCTATCAAGAAACAAAATGGGAGCTTTTTACAAATTAATTCCCCTCAACCAAATCAACAAGCTGATAACCAAGTGGCTACTATAAAGATGACAAATCCTTTTTCCTTTGGTGATAGGAATATAAAATTTACTCCTCTACCCAACACCCTTCATAATATCATGCTACAACTCATGGACAAGAGTATGATTTCCTTACCTCCTGTTTGAACTTCTCATCCTAATAAACCATTACCCTAAAACTATAGAACAAACACTTATTTCCATTACCACCAACAAAATGGACATGGTACAAAATATTGTAAGCATATTAAACATCTTGTGCAAGACTTCATTGATTCAAATCAACTTAAAATTGGAGGTGTGAATGATCATGGTAATAATTTTGTAGCTCCTCCTAATCAAAACTTACAAATATTTACAATCCCCATGCCGAAATAGATTATTTCAGTTGTCAAATCAAGTGACACAAAGAATAATGTGATGAATTTTGACACAAATGATGAAACCAAAGAAGATGAAAATATGGATGAAGTGCAGTTGAAGTAGTGGAATTTATTGAAGCTAACCCCATAAGGGCTTAGCCAAAATATCCCTTGATATTGCTTTCTCATAAAAAAGACAATTAAAAATGCACCTGATGGTTGTCTTTACGTAGCTAGAAGAATCAATGAAAAACATACTAATGGGATATTAATTGATCCCATCTATCTAGAGAGAGTGATTACTGTAGAATTCCTATTTTTGAATGGAATCTGTCAAGATACATATGACAAATTGAAAGCATGGATCAAAATACACAATGGTTTTTCTTACCCTACCATTGGCTCGATAAATATCCCTCTAAAGTTCTGACCAACAACATTAAATGTCCCATTCACCATCATCCTATCGTCAAACCAATTTTATGTGAAGTTAGGCTATCCATGGCTTCACTCCATGAATGCCATCTTGTTGGTTGTGCAAAAATGTTTAAATTTTTCTTTTGGAAACCTAATCTTTATAGTGCATCATAGTGGCTTTAATCCTATGTCTTCCCATGGGAACTTTTCATTGGATTTCTTTTGGCTTGAGCCTATTGAACCTATTAGACCTCGTGAAGACTTCTTTTTCAAATCATATCAAAATTTTAAGGCAAAGAATATAGCAAAACTATCCCTTAGAAATATGCCTCAACCTATGATTGAGCCACCTATCCTTAAAAAAATAATGATTCAACCAAAATCCCTTCCAAATATCCAAGAGCAATCTATGAAAATGCCTTCTACAATTTCCTATAAGAGACAATGAGACAATCAAAGAAATCCCATTGTTCCTCCTAAAATCAAACAAGTTTATAAAGCTAAAGATAAAATGGTTGAGAAACCTCCTATGGGTCCTTTTTTTCCTCCCCTAAGGGAAGAAAAGAAACCTATGGTTGATAGACATGCTCTTACATAATCACAAATTGACAACAGATTGTGAAGAAATCAAAATTCTAGAGTGTAGGAATAAACATCACACTCTTTCTCATATGTTACAAACTAAATAAAATAAGAGGAACATAGAAAATAAAAAATCCAAACTTTCTTGAAGTAATCCATGATGATTTTATACCTTTTCCGCAACGTAAACAAGAACCTTCCAAACACATTATCATTGAATCTCCCATTGTGATTAATTTAGATGATGAGATTGAGATTGCCAAGATTGATGAACAAGTGCATAATGAGTTGAATTCATTGTTCTCTTCTTCGCATATACTGATGAAGATTGGGATGAAGACGAATTGTTATAGGTTGACTCACATGTTCCTTACTAACTAGTGTTTTACATTTTTTTATTTTTCATGTTTCTTTATGTGATTTCATGTGTGTAATGTGATCCCTTTTAATTTTTCATTTGATGTATCTCTCTCTTTGTGCATTCCTCTATTTGTACCTACATTCTTCTATATGTCATAAAAATTTCACCTCTTTACACTTATCTTGTGTTTTCCTTTTGGGGATGACTCAAGGCATCAAGAAGTTTAGTTCTCTTCCATGATGACCGGAAAGGCGTTTTTTTTTTTTTTTTCCTATTTATGTCTCAATCTTCTATTTCTATGAGTATTTGGGGAATAATGATTATTTCAAGCTCTATAAGAACATTGTAGCAAAGACTTATTGATCCTAAATCCATAGATCCATTATGTATTTTTGGGGGCAACCCCTCCTTCCTTTTTCATGATGTAGCTTTATTTCAGAAACATTTGACCTAGCATCTAGGGATTTTCAAGTAAAGCTCTCATGTCTTAGGATTAAAAATTGGCCACTTTAAAGAAATTTCTCACAATAATGGTTTTAGCAACCACTTTAAAGCAGGGGCATACAATAATAATATCTTTTGACATTTTTCATGTTTCATAGTGTGATTTTCTTTTTTCTTGTGATCGTCCTTTTCTTGGTGGTGTTATTGGGTTTGATGTACTCCAAGAGGGTGATATTTCTTAGCATATGGCTTTACTCTTAGTGTTGATGTGACACACTTCATTCCCTAAGTTGTGAAACTTTTACTCTTGAATTTTCCTCTCTTGGAGACATTAGGCACAATGTTCCCTAAGAAGAATACCTTACACAAACTAAGAAAGATCCCTTTGAACAAAAAACCTATATGTATATATATATATATATATATATAATGTTCATAACTATTTGGCATAATGCATCTTGTTATGCCTTAAGAAGCTCAAACCCTAAATTCAAGGCCACCAAGAATAAAAAACCTTGCTTTCCTATGGAGCCTTTCCCTTATTCATAGGTGTTTAGAATAATGTACCTTGTTAAGCCCTATGAAGCTCAAACTTTAATTTCAAGGCCACCTAGCATAAAACAACTTGCTTTCCCTTGGAACCTTTCCTAGCATTGTGGTTCCTTATTGAAGTTGTCAGTAGGATAGCTTTGATATGGTATGAGAGCCTAATATGATCTCTCATTTTCCACCCTTGGATATACTCACCTAGTGGACATCCTAAGGTTCCACTACCCCATAGTGAGTGGGACAAAAAAAAACAAAAACCAATGGCTTAGATGTGTTTCACATCAATGAAACAATTTAGGCTTGATCTTCTTAGTCTTTTGAATGTTGTATCATTGTGTATATTTGTCATTGTTGCATGCATAAGTGTCTTGAATGTCTACTTTATTGTGAATTTGACATGGGGTCATCCTCTCACTAAAGTGAGGGAAAAAATATAGTGTAGGAAAAATTATCCCTTTTTCAGACTTAATTTGGTAATAATTAATAATAAAATGAGCTTAATGATGCCTTATTTTAAAGTGTTGTAATATGTTTTACATATTTATATTAGGTTTATAGGGACCTTTTAAACAAAATGGACTTAGTTGTGTCTTATTTTTTACATTGTAAAGTGTACCTTTACACTTGCACATTAATCTAGGGCTTTATTAAGTGATAGAGGTTAATTTTCCTCAATTAACCCCTTTAATTCAAATCCAAGCCAAATTAAATGTAATTTTTGAGGGATAAAAATCAACATTCATTAATTCCATAACACAACACTTAACTTTGGAATATGTGTTTCGTAGTTAAGTGGCCTAGAACCAATTCACCCTATGGCGAATGGGTCCTCACTTAAATCTAGGACCCAATTTTTACATATTGTTTAACACTGTGCAATGTGTGTCCTAGGTAAGTGGCCTAGGACCCATTCACCTTATGGAAAATGGGTCCTCACTTAGACCTAGTACCCCCATTTAAATTTATTTTTTGGTGGTATTTTTATGATTTCAAATCCATAATTCAATGTTGGCTTGTGATATTTGAATTTTGGGAATTAATGTTAGGATATTGTATAAATTCAAGGCTATTTTACCTGGGGAAGGGGACCTAGTTTGATTGGCTAAAGCATCTTTTTGTAGGAAAGAGGTCTTCACATTTAGTCTCCCCCCAAACCTGTGGTACTAGAGGGCATGTTTCCCTAGTGCCACTAGTCATGTGAATTTTTTTTAGTAGGCACATTGTAGTTTATAGGGGGATGGATACCTGACTGATTCATGTAGTGTAAAAAAAAGGCTATTTCACTATGTTTCACCTAGAAAATTTGATTCAAGAATCCTAAGAATTCACAAGAGGATTATTAAGAGTACTGAAGAGCATTCAAAGGCATCCAAGGGCAGATTTATTGAAGATTATTACAGAAATCAAGATTCCTATCATCATGTAAAATATTTATTGCATCATGCATGTTGATTGAGCTAATATGGTGATGCAATGTTCCAAATCTATGCAAGTATTTAAGGAAATTGTTTCAAGATAAGTTTCATGATCAAGATCTATATTCATTAAGGTCACTTCATGCTAGTTTATAAATTTGTTATCCAAGGTTTCAAATAAGGTTTGGTGAGTTGTGACATTGCATATTTTCATTAATCATCTCTTCATGCTTTTCTATTTCATTTCAAGGTTTAATTACCAAAATGGGCTTTAACCAAGGAAAACCCCCATTCACCTAGCAAACAACATTTTTCTCTCTTTAATGTGTGATTGGAGATTTTAGGTTGAAGATCCTTTGAAGAGAAAAATTGCAGAAAGTTGAAAATTTCTCAAAGTTGCAATAAAAAATTTCAAATCATGGAAACTCCTCTACAAAAATTAATTCTATATTTTTGACACTGAACACCTAAAATTTGGGAGTGCAAACCGAGCAAAAGAGAACCCAAAAGTCATTTTTTAGAAACCCTAGCGAGGACCCATTCACCATAGGCTGAATTAGTCCTTAGTGAGCTTCAAAAGATGACTTTTGGTGAAAGGTACACATTGTTTTCCCCTTTCTAGATCTACCTTTTAAGTACGATTTCATTCAGATTTAATTACTGTTCTTCATTTTCATTTTATAGCATACATTTTAAATGAAATAAGGAAAATAGATGTTTGTGTTGAACCCCCTTTCATAACATATTTCCCACACCCTTATTTTTTATGTTTGAATCATTTACTTCATTGATGAAGTTGTAGTACTTATGAGGAAAATCCTCAAAACATAAGGTATAAATCCATCACTTATGTCATTAATATTTTTTTGTAGGATCTAGGTATATTCAACTACCCATTTCCTAAAATTTGCATGTGTCATTGATTTTTAAAAATAATAGAGGAATGTGATTCAAAATATTTTGTACCAAGTTTATTTATTTTGATGGTATTTTGATATGCTTTGAAAATTTATAACTAATATGAACATCCCATTTTATCCTACCTTTCCATGTCACCTACACATTGTTATTCTACTAATCCACAACCAAAGATTGCACCTTCCTTACTAAATCCATAGATTCATAGAATCAAGTAAAATATTTTAAAGTATCATACTTTTTGCAATTTTATAGCTCCTATTTCTTTGAGCAACCAAGTGCCCATGGACATGCAAAAAACAATTGAATGAAGAAATATGTCACCCTTTTGTTAGTACAACCTTCATTTTATTCTATGTTGAAGATCAAATTTCAAACCTGCAAAAGATAATATTATCATCAAACTTGGTAGAAAAAGGGTCTACAAAAAGGAATAAGCACACTACACTTAAGATATGTAGTTCACATATGCATAAATTAGAATAAGAATTTACTAGGAACCAAATGGGATTCTAACTTTAATGAGATAAAAGGATTTGCAGATAACTAGAAATACCAAAAACTCAGCCAACAAGTCATCCAAAATAGAAATAAAGTGCAAGGCTTGATTTGGTTTTAGGATTTTTTTACAACCCTAATACATTTTTTATGCAAATTTAATGGGCATGAAATTAATTTGTAATTTTTCTAGGCATATAATGGGGAAAGAGAGAAAAATTAAAAATACTATATCAAGTACATTTCTTGGAGATTCTTCTTTCAAATTTTCTTCTAATCCACTTGCATCATTTTATCCATCACCTATGAACATTCCAATATTTTCACAAGCTCCAAATCCTTCATGGCTACAAAAAATATCAATAAAGAGAATAAGTGTGACACACCAAGCTATCTAAGAACTTGATATAGTTTCTAATTTGATTCATATATTTTTCAAGATAAATAAAACCAAAGTTACATCGTGGTTCATAGTTCATTCTTCATCTGCGAGTATGTGCATTGAATTATCTCAACCTATTTTAGAAAAAATGTGGAGAAAGCTAATGAAAGTGATTTTAACATCACCAAAGTAGATCAAGTGGCCCTTCAACACATGAAGTTTATATTCATAATTTTCTAGTTTCCATAGCTAAGTTGATACAAATAATAGAGAAAGAGAAGAATACAATGGATGAACTCAAACAACATGCGAAAGTCTTTATATATCATATCTTAGGTCTATTATGAACAAATCTACTTCACCTATAGATCTAGACCCAAACCCTATAGTTCTTGTTGCTTAGGGAATCGAAAAGGTGGAAAATTGTGTGCTTTCCCTTCTAGGGTTTAGGACCTAAAAGGGAAATTTTCATTAACTTTCACTCAAGAAAAACCCCTTGAGATCTCAAAGCAAAAGAGAAACAGATCTTGCAAAAGAGTTGTTCTATGGGTTGAATATGATCTAAAAAGAGGTTCATGACCAAGTAAGAACTTGTAAAAGACAATGAAATGCAAGATGTAATTCCAAACCCTAATTGAATGTAATACACTAGGAAATGATCTAGAAAAGTAAGTGAATCAACATAGAAAACTGAAGATAGGAAGGTGTGCACCTAGAAATCTAGAAATGACTAGATGGAGGTCTAGAACATTGAAATTTTTGACTTTAATGTTGACTGAGACTCATTTTCCAAGCTGGGTGAATCAATCTAGTTTCAGGAAAACTGTGTGGGAACAAGAATTTGCCAAAAGGGTATCTGAAACTGTAAATATCTATAAATTGAACAGAACAAGGACTCATTTTCTAGATTTGGAAAATTAGTCTAGTTGGTCTTTTCTAAAAATTCAAAGGTTGATCCTACTCTTCTTATCTTCTTTGTTCTTCCTGGGCGATCTTCAGATCCAAAACCCTAATTTGCAACCTGTAGGTCTTCTCCAAGGTTCTTCAAGCTTGATGACAACTTTGAAAACTTTTAACACTTGAATTTTTTTCTCCAATCTTCCTCCGTAGGAAATCTACAACCTAGACCTCCAAATCACACACAAAGTAGAGGGAAAAATGTTTTTGGCTTAGTGAATCTAGGGGTATGCCTTGGTCAAACACCATTTTGGAAATCAATCCTTGAAATGGGATCAAATAAGAATGGAGAATGATATATAAAAATTATAATGTTACAACTCACTAAACCCTTGCAATAAAGTGCTACAAATATGCTTGAGATGGTTGTAATGGATGTAGAATTTGACTCATACTTTGAATGATGTTTATCTTGAGTGAAACACTTGCTTGAATCATAAACCCTTCATCACAATTGTTAGCACAATAATAATCATGATGCATGAAATCCTTGACATGATGATTGATGCTTGAATGCTGCTCTAAAATGCTTGATAATTTTACCTCAAAGACACTTGAATGATCTTGTGAACTCAAACTTGCTATAAGGATCACTTGAATGCTTTTTATATGAAAATGAGTGAAAGACCCGTGTCTTTATACTCAATTATGCAAGAATTCCTAAAATTACAACACTACAAGTCGTCATCAGATCTAGGAGAATAAAATCCCTCCAAAAATTTGAATTAATTTTTATTTTGGCCCACATGGGACTCATTCACCCAAGGTGGCAAATGAGTCCCACCAGGCATAAATTTTGGGACCAATTTTAAAAATGCTTAAAAATGTGTGAAATTAGGTTCGAGACCAATGGATCTAGGTGGGACTCATTCGCCCAAGGTTGCGAATGAGTTCTAGATCACTAAATCTATGCCATTTAAACCTAAAACACCTAAATTATGATTGGCTAATGATTGGTGTCATGATTATCCTTGAAAAGATGCATTAAATGAGGCTTGTGGATGCAAAATAGGGCCAATTAAAGCATAAGAAATCCCAATTATTAATGAAAATACTAGAAAAGTGTGAAAGTGGGTTACAACACTTTATAACACTTGAAATAAGGAAATATTAAGATTAAAAAGTGGTTTATTAGGAGTAATTAATTAATAATACCTTAGAAAAGTTTGAAAATGAGTTACAACACTTTACAACAATTTAGAAAGGTACCATTTAAATCCATTTGTGCACAAGGGCCCAAGACCCAATGTGAATGTGTCAACCACATTACAACACTAAATCAAGGGAACATTAAGCCTAAATTCACAAGGAGGGCTCAAACAAGTGTGAAAATTTCCACAACTACATTTTTTGACGTTACATTTACCCCCTACTTTAGTGAGAGGATGAACTTGCTTCAAAATCACACTAAAGTAGAAAAACATGCATCAAGAGGGGTCAAAGTGTACCAATCCCAATAAGATGGGACAACAATGATTGAGGGGGGTGATCAAGCCCCCAGGATCAAGATCCCATGACAAACAAACATAGGAAAAAAAGAACACACATGAGAATGAGATAAAGAGAAACAAAAAAGCACAAGAATACATTGTAAAATATGGAAAAGAGAAAAGGTAAAACAATAAAAGAGAGTCAGATGAAGCTTCAATAGTTTGTCCATTGCGATGTGGATTAGATCTAGGTTGTTTATCTAAAAAATGCATACTCACTTTGAGGTAATGTAATTCCTGGCTATGCTTTGGGTGAGAAGTCTTAGGAGGGGAGACACATAAACTCATGGATGGTATGCACTCACACATGCATGCAAGCGGATATGGGGAAAGTCATGCCTCGATCATGCTTCCTTCTCAAACCATACCAAATTTATGCCCCCTGATAACTTTAATAAGGCACCACACAAAAGAAATAAATTTTGAGCCTCATGAGACAAGAAAAACTTCATATGCTTTGAGCTCATGAGAAAATAAGATGGCTCTATAGGCATGAAAGATGTGTTATGTAAGGTGGCCATATAAATTTAAATGCAAAAATGAGGGATGTTCAAAGGAGTCTTGCTTAGTTCATGCAAGGTCTTAACTTAGGGAACATTGTGCCTAATGTATCCAAGAGAGGACCAATCAAAGAATAAAATATTCACAACTTAGGGGATATAGTGTGTCACATCAAGCCACTAAGAGGAATGTAATATGCTAAGATAGATCATGCTATTGAGAGACATAACACCCAATTTCATCCACAAAGCAAAAAACACATCGTTTGAAATAAGAAGACTTCACTTTGAACCATGAAAAATAAATATACAAAAGAATAATGCCAATATATGCCCTCACTTTAAAGAAATTTCTAAACACCATGTTGTGAGAAATTACTTTAAAGTAGCAAATGATAAATTCTAACAATAAAGAAGACATTAGAGCCAACTTGGAAAGCCCTATGCCAAGCCATGCATTTCAATTACTTTAAATTGTTTCATGTAAGAGAAAAAGAAAAGAGAGGGGTTTCCCCCAAAATCAAAATGCCAAACACATAAGGGATCTATGGATTTGCCCAAGGTTAGTATGTTCTTGCTGCAATTTTTTTTCAAGAGCTCAAAATTGTCATCATTCCTCAAATACACATAGAACTGGAAGAATGACACAAAGAGAACGAAAACAAAGAATTTTTTTTGGGGTCAACATGGAAGAAACATGAATGTTTCAATGCCTTGCATCATCCCCAAAAGGAAATCACAAGTAAAAGAAAAGATAAAAGAAGAAAGAAAAAGCCTCTTGACTCAACATTGAAGAGACATGAATGTCTTGATGCCTTACATCATCCCCAAAAGGAAAACACAAGACAAAGGGAAGAGATAAAAAGCAAAAAGAAAAATCATTTTGGGTCAACATGGAAGAGTCATGAATGTCTCGATGCCTTGCATCATCCCCAAAAGGAAAAAACAAGACAAAGAAAAGATAAAGGGTGAAAAGAAAAATAATTTTGGGTCAACATGGAAGAGACATGAATATCTCAATGCCTTGCATCATCCCCAAAGAAAAACATGAGACAAAGAAAAGAGATAAAGAGAAAAAAGAAAAAAGTAAAAGCCTTTTGGGTCAACATGGGAGAGACATGAATGTCTTGAATCCATGTGTCATCCTCAAAAGGATAAAAAAAGACAAAGAAAAGATAAAGGGTGAAAATTAAAAGATTTATGACATAGAGAAGAATTAAGGTACAAATAGAGGAATGTCACAAAGAGAGAGAGAGAGAAGATCAAATAGAACATCACAGGGAATCACATTACACACATACAATCACTCAAGAGAAAAAGAAAGAAATAATGTAAAGGACTAGTAAGGTACATGTGAGTCAACCTAAAGAAGGTCATCTACCTCCCAATTATGTTCATTATATATCAAAGGAGAGCAACTAGCCAAAGGGACAAGAGAAAGTGTTGAACTAGGGGTAGCACTAGGTTGAACACTCTTTGTAGAATATTTTCCATCTAAGCTCGTGGAAGAGGAAAACAATGTATTCAATTCTTTATGCACCTCTTTGTCAAGTTTAGCAACCTCTTCATCATCGTCTAAGCTGACCACAATAGGAGGTTGAATGATAATGTCCATGGAAGATTTCAACTCTTGTTGTATTGGATTTTTTTGTTTCTTGGTGAGAGTAGGGTCATCATGCATTGCTTCAGTCAAGTTTGGATCTTGATTTTATTTGTTTCATTCTTCATGTAATCTACGAGCAAGGGCATGATGTTTATGCCTACACTCTCTAGCACCTATGTTTATTTTAGTTTTGTTTTCAAGTTGTTTTTGTGTAGGAGCAAGTTGGTCAACCATAGGTTTCTTTTCTTCCCTAAGGGGACGAAAAAAATAAACCATGGGGGGTTGTTTGATCATTTTCTCTTTGAATTTTTATACTTGTTTTATTTTAGGCAATGTGATGGGATTATTTTTATTGTCTCTTGGTATTTTGTGGGAGGTGGGTGAAGGTTATGGCTTAGGTTTCTCTTGGTTGTTTGGAACTTCTTTAGGTTCAATCATGATTTTTTCCAAGATGGTCAGTTCAGTGGTGGGTGGGGACATGTTTCAGAGGGATAGTTTTTCTATCTTCTTTGCCTTGAACTTTTGATAAGACAAGAAAAATAACTCTTGTCATGGTTTTATAGATTCTATAGGCTTGGGCCAAAATAAGTCGAGGGGAAGGTTTCCTTTGGAGGACAAACGGTGAAAGCCAATATGATGGATGATGAATACTTCATTGTCAAAGGGAAACTTTAAGCATTTATGCATGAGTAAAGTGACTACATTCATAGAACAAATCCATCGATAGCCAAGCTTCACAAAAAATTGGTCTAACTATGGGATGATGGAAAATTAGATGTCTAATACTTTTGGTCCTATTTGCAATGGTAGGGTGATTGATCCCATTGTAGGGAAGGAAAAAAATTTATGTGTCTTTGATCCGGTGGACATTTTTCAGTGGAAATTGAAGTGTCTCGTTTTTCTCCAAAATATACACCATCAAAAAGAGCTCAGCGTCCTGGTTCCAACGCAACTCAAACGGAGTGAAAAGGAGTCCGTTTGCACGAGTTATGGCTAGTCAAACCTTTGGTCAAACTGGGATCAGGGGCATCCAGAAGGCGAAAAAAATGGCGTCGTCAAAAATCAATGAAATCGGTGTCATCGAGTAGAGCTCGTTGAGACGATTCTGACGGCGTTCGTTTTGTCGAAATCCGACATCGGAGGCTCAAGATACAGCTGGTCAAAGTTTCAGGTTTGACTTGTGGCCTGAAAGTAGAGTGATGACGTCATCATCCGTACAGATGACATCAGCAGTCCGTACGAATCCGCAGTGGACCAATCGGGAGCTGACACGTGGCAGTCCATACGGTCCGTACATGTCGACGTGGCGTGACGATGTGGCAGGTGACGTCAGCATGGTCGACGAATGGGGCGTTGACACGTGTCCTCCGTACACATAGTCAGCATTTGCGTGGCACACAGGTGGCAGTGACGTGTTTCTCTCAGCCAGTCATATTCTGCCACGTGGCAGTGCAGTCAGTGTCAATGTGGAAGTCGAGTTGGAGTGTCCAGCGAATCGTACTGTGACACGTGGATGCACAGTCAGCGAATACGTGTCGTCGTCAGCAAACTAGCATTCGACATGTGGCCCTTCTTTAACTCTCAGTTCTATTGCGGGTTCGTTGCGCGGTTCAGCAAAATAGGCGACTGGAGTCGAACCCCTAAACTCTCAAGTCCGAGAATTCTGGCCGACCGTTCCACCAGAATACCGATGCCTATCTATATAAGGAAACGGGTTTGGTTTGTTGATTTAAAATCTGGCAATGGCTATTAAAAGGTAGCGGCGGGGGTTGAACCCCCAACCGCTAGCCCACCAAAAGCATTACAGGCCAACACACCACCGATGCCGTTTAGATAAAATGTGTTTGTTTTATTTTATTGTATAATCCAGCCCGAGGCTTTAACAAAAAAGCCTATTTCTATTGTAAACCACCTAACTAATAGCCTTCAAATGGCTATGAACTAAATTTTAAATAAAACAAACAAACAAAAGCCCGAAAGAAATAAGTAGAAGGGGTTAATTAGGATTATTTAATAATCCTAATAAGGGAGATAGGATATAAGGTGGTTATTTACAAGATATTGTGCAAAAATATGAAAGATTTTTATGTATTTTGGAGAGATAAGGTGGATTTGGAAAATATTTTGTAAATCAATTGGTTAAAGGCCAAATTGAGAAAATTCTTTGTATAAAAAGGGGACTTGAGATGAGAGTTGATAATCAAGTTATTTTTTCAGGTGATGAAGTCTTGACGCTGAGGCAACACGGAAGAGAGGGGTCTTGTTGAAGAATTTTCAAGCCATTGTTGAATGTCAGAGCCCTGTTATGCTGCCGAACTGATGGTCTTGGTGCATCATTTGTAATCGATTTTGGAGTTAATCGGATCGGTCTCTCTGTTGGAGTGGACCCGGAGACGTAGTCACTTTCGTGACGAACTCCGTTATCAAGCGTTGTTTGCACTTCTCTTCTTCTCTCTCTTTCTGTCTTTCATTTCCTTTCTGTTATAATCACCTTGATTACATTCTTTATGTTATTTCCTTAAGTTAATTTCATTTTAATTAACTTGAAATAATCATTGTAAAGCTTTGTAAAAGTTAAGCATTTAAATACTGCATTCTAGTCTAGATCCTACACAGATCAAGTTGGTATCAGAGCTTTAGGGTGACTTTTATTGCAGTTATTTGTTTTTGAATGCTAACGAGATCCACGATTCAGAAGGGTGAAGGCAAGCTCGAAGACTTTGATCCTGAGATCGGGAAGCGAAGGTCATTTCCAAAGATGTCAGTTTCTGGAATGGAGGTTCCTGAAGATCAGTGAGCAGGAGTTTCGAAGAGCATTCCTTGAGATGAAGGCAAAGGTGGACATACTTTTTCAGGAGAGACAAGAACGGAAGGAACGTGAAGAAGGTTCGTCAAAGCAAGAAGATCGCAAAGACATGAAAGGGAAACATCATGAAGATGGTGGCAAGAAACCAGATCATCCCTTTTCTTCTTCTCCTCCCTCTTCTCCTTCTCCTTCTTCTCCATCTTCTCCTCATTCTATTTCTTCTAATCCTTTCAAGAGTGGGTATAAGCCTAAAATAAAACTGGATGTAAAATTTGATTTGCCTAAATATTGTGGAGAACTTAATGCTGAGAAATTGGATGATTGGATACAACAAATAGAGGTCTACTGTAGAGTCCAGAATCTAATAGATGATGTTGATAGGATCCAATTAGCTACTCTTCGTTTAGGCGGTACAACTTTAACTTGGTGGGAGAGTAGGTCTAAGGCAGAAGTTTCACAACATGGTAGAGTCAGTTTAACTTGGGCAGAGTTTATTAATGCTCTTAAGAAGCAGTTTTATCCCTTAGGACATATGCAGCAATTAATGATGGACTGGCAAATGTTTAGGCAAGGGAAGGGTCAAACTGTCCAAGAGTACACCCATGAATTTAGGAAGAGGGCTATTGCTTTGAATGTTCCTTAGTAAACAGGAGAACCACTCGAACGCAGTATCTTTTAAGGACCTAGGGAAAATCTTAGCCAAAATTTTATCATCAAGGACAAAGTCATTACATAAGGTAGTATAGGAATCAACATTGTTAGAAGGATCTCCCTTTCCTTCGTATTTCTTAAATCCAATCACCTCTACACCTTGTGGCATTGGTGTTCACAATATCTCCAAGGACAATGGGATACTTTTGACATAATATGTAGGTAGACCGTTTTGATTTTGATTGATAGTGGAAATTTGTTTTTGAAGGGATGAAACGGTTTGGAAGAGTTGGTTTATGAGAGGGTAACTACTTGTGTTATGAGATAGAAGTGAAAGAGGTTAAGGGGTGTATGTGTTCGAAGGACAAGTGAATGAAATGATTATAGGTGGTAAGGTGGTAGGAGATATGATGTGTGATGCCAAATATGAACTAGGGATGCTAGTAAGAATACCCAAGGAAGGAATCACATTACTAGTTTATTGCATTGTTTTTGTGACTTGAGGGTTGGTATAGGTAGGTATTGTTCAAATTGTTGTGGGAGGATGATTTTGAGTTCATCCTTGGCTTGTGACATTACTTTTTGGTAAAGGACAACTAGTGGTTGGGGTGAGGTGTTTTCCAAAGATTTAAACTATATTTTTCACAAGGTCAAGTCCATCTTCACTTTCAATCATGTGGTGAGTGTTGTCTATAGTAGGGATAGAAGTAGTTAAAATGTTGGCATTTTCCACTTGATCTTGTAGGTTTCCTAAATCTTAATGAATTTGGATTATGTTTTCTTGTAGAACACTAGCAACCATTGTATCAACATGTGTCACACAACTTGAAGGTAGGGAATTGTTAAGGATACGGTCCATACCTAGTGTACTATTGTCAATAGTAGGAGTGAAAGAGCTAGACAACCCAAGATTCACAATGATTGTGCTAGATCACAAGATGACAAGAGTCTCTAACTTCATCTCACTATAGTATTAGAAATAGGACACCAAATAATCATATAAGGGATATTAAATGCAAGATAAATGCAAATGGAATAAAAAATAAGAACAATGAAATGCTTATAATAGAAATTTTGTAAAATAAAATAAAAAGCTATAAACAACAAACACAAATTTAGAAATAGAACTTTGAATGCCAAAAATGCAATGTAGAATATGTAGAGGGACTAATTCACCCAAGGTGGCGAATGAGTCCCAGTAGGGATTTTTTTTTTAAAATTTAGAAGTTTTCAATTAGATTTTATGATTTTTATGTTTTGTGATTTGTATTTGAAATGTAAATGTATATTTTGAATGATTTTCAATGAAATAAGATGCAAAAATGTAAGCTATATGAACTTTCAGTAATGCAAAATTTGAAACCCTAAAATTCCTATTAACTAATGCAATCCTAATGCAATGTTAATGCAAGCCAAATCTAGGATGATGATGCACTCCAAATCAGAAGTATGATGTTCTAAATGTAGGTTTGAAACATAAATGAAAGGTAAGTGAATCAATATGAAAGGTTGAAAATTGTGTGCTTTCCCTTCTAGGGTTTAGGACCTAAAAGAGAAATTTTCATTAACTTTCACTCAAAAACAAACCCTTGAGATCTCAATGCAAAAAAGAAAGAGATATTGCAAAAGGGCTATTCTAGGGGCTGAAGATGATCTAAAAAGGGGTTCACCAACAAGTAAGAACTTGACAAAGACAATGAAATGCAAGATATTAGGCAACAAACTAATTGAATGTAATGCACTATGAAATTATCTAGAAAAGTAAGTGAATCAACACAAAAAAATGATGATAGGAAGTTGTGCACCTAAAAATCTAGAAATGACTAGATGGAGGTATAAAACACTAGATATTTAACTTTAATGTTGACTGGGACTCATTTTCCAAGTTGGGCGAATTAGTACAGTTACTAGAAAATTGTGCGGAAACAAGAATCTACCAAAAGGGTTTTTGAATTTGCAAAAAATTGAAAATTGTCTAGAATTGGGACAAATTTGCCAACAGTGGTGAATCGGTATAGTTGAGATATTATGAAGCTTCAAAGGCTGCTCCTTCTCTTCTCTATCTACGTTGTTCTTCCTAAGTGATCTCTAGATCCAAATCCCTGATTTTCAACCTGTAGATCTTCTCCAGGGTTCTCTAGGCCTGATGACTTGAATACTTGTTATATGAAAATGAGTGAAAGAAACTTGTATTTATACTTAATTATGTAAGAATTCCCAAAATTACAACACTACAAGCTGACATCAGATGTAGGAAAATAGAATCCCACCAAAAAATTGAATGAATTTTGATTTTGGGCCACATGGGACTCATTCACCTATGGTGTTGAATGAGTCCCACCAGAAATAATTTTTGGGACCAATTTCAAAAATGCTTAAAAATGTGTGAAATTAGGTTCAGGACCAAAAGATCAAAATTTAAATCATTCACCCAAGGTGGTGAATGAGTCCAAGATCACTAAATCTACACCATTCAAACCTAAAATTCTTGAATTATGATTAGCTAATGATTGGTGTTGGGATTATCCTTGAAAAGATACACTAAATGAAGCTTGTGGATGCAAAAAAGGGCTAGTTAAAGAATAAGAAAGCCCAATTATTAATGAAAATCCTAGAAAAGTGTGAAAGTGGGTTAAAATTTTTTACACCAGTTACAATAAGGTAAGATTAAGATTAAAAAGAGGTTTATTAGGTGTAATTAATTAATAAGACCTTAGAAAACTGTGAAAGTGAATTACAACACTTAAAAACACTTTAGCAAGGTACAATTTAAATCCATTAGTTCACAAGGGACCACTACTGATTGTGAATGTGTCAACCACATTACAACACTAAATCAAGACAACATTAACCCCAAATTCACAAAGAGGTCCCAAACCAGTGTGAAAATGTCCCTGATGAAATTTTTCAACACTACAAAATCATTGAGAAAGAAGTTATAAAGTGTGTTTATAAATACTAGAATCATATGGAAAAGTGATGCAAAAGAATCCAAGGGTACCAAAAAATCTTGCACAACCAAAATATTTTAATTCTTTATGCCTGCATTTTATTTTGATTTTTGGTTGTAGGTGTAAATTGTTGAAATTTTCAATTCCTCCAAGGTAGCAAAATTTGGTGATGGATTGTGGGAAAATAAATTAATTAATTGATTCACTTTTTTATTTTTTAAAAATATTTGAGAAGTGTTAATTTTTGAAAAGGGAAAACATCCATGTCCAAGTCTATGAGTGGACAATTATTGTAAATTGTAACTGCATTAAAAAAAAATTGAAATTGTATCTTGTTGGAGAACTAGAATGATGAGCATTGATGGAATGGAGAGAGTGGGTGTAAGGAAGGAAGAAAAATTTAAATTTCACATTGAATTCACATGTTGAGAAGAGGAAACCCATGCCAAGAAGGAGTAATGAGTACTCTAGAGATTTGACTAGCATATTATTATTTTTGCGAAAAGAGAAAAGATTGTCTAGGTTGTAATTGTGAGACCTAGTCTTATTAAAATGGTCATAACTATGAGACCCAAAAACCATTTGAGGATATTTAGATGAATGAGGGAGAAATAAGAGGTAGAAAGTGATGTACTTTTTTTGTAGCAATATGAAAATGAAGCTTTGACATGAAAAGAATGAGAAGATGTAAAAAATGGTGATTGCAAGTTAGGAGGAAATATTTGATGTTGTTTGAGGAGTGGGATTTTTGTATGTTGAAATATCAAATTGAAAGGAAGCCCATGAGCTTCATGTTTATGTAGTCATTTTTTTAGTTGAAATAACTTATTGTATGTTGATGATTTCTCTTTCATATTTGAATAACATAGAATATTGTTGCCTTCTTGCATAGTGTTGTGGTAGTTTTTTGATTTCAAATTTAAGCAAGAGTTTCTTAATTTCATTAGTGGTATTAGAGCGAGGGTTCTTGACTATGCAAGAAGAAACACCAATGCAAAAAAAATTGCACCAGGGCTTGTGCTGGTGTTGCATGTAGATAGATCACCAAACATGAGGTAGTCTATACCTAAGAGGTTCAATATTGAGAGTGTGCAACAAGGGTTTGAAAAAATATCAAATAAGAAAGGAAACAAGTTTTTAATAGTTGTGTATGCAAGTGAGTATAATGGACAAAATATTGCATAAGTATGTATTGGGAATAGTGTGAAGAAAGATTATGAGATTGTAGTAAAGGATGAGAAGCAAAGAGAAAGTCATCAATCAAAGAGGAAAATTATGTTGTAGTAGTGTTAAGTCCTTTGGAGGACATGGAGACAATGATGATAGTGAGTAGTGAAGGTGAAAGTATAGTAGTTGAAAGTGAGAGTAAAAACTACAGTAGTTGAGCATGTTTTAGTTAAAACAAAGTATGGAGTGATGTATGAGGATCTTGTGTTCAATGAGGAGCCTGATGAAGAATAATAGTTTCATGAAGAAGATATCATATAGATAGATAAGTTTTCCAATGAAACAATAGAGAAAATAGCATTCAGTAGTGAGCAAGAAGATGTTGTGATAGAAGAAGACATCGAGGTAAAATATATTTTTTATTAGTTCTTATATCATTGAATTTGTAAAGGATTTGCATTGTGAGATGACAAAAGAGATAGAAAATAAAAAGAATTGTGAGGATCCAAAGTGGTATATAGATGTATACTTGTAGGTAGAGGCTATGGAGGAAGCTACATGAGAAATTTGGTCAAGGTGGTCAGTTTGTGGTGGGTCAGAACCCATGAAAGAGGAGAGAAGTAGAGAGATTATTTGGAAGAGGATGGTACATGGTGGATACAAGTCCATGAGAGAAGAGAAAAATAGTAAGCAGAGTTGTTGGATGAAAGAAAAGTTAGTACCAGGAAGATGTTGGAAGAAGAAGAAGAAGAAAAGACTTCATATGGACTTTGGATAGCGATGGAGTTCACCTACAAATTGCTTGCAATATGAAAGAATGGTTCTACCATTAAACTCCCATTTTGTGATCCTATGCTCACAAAATTTCTATCCTAGGTGTTTGATGCAAGATCATCTAGGGGTACTAACAAATCTTACATAGCCAAAATATTTTAAATTTTTATGCTTGTGTTTTATTTTGATTTTTTGGTGTAGGTGTAAATTGTTGAAGTTTTCAATTCCTCCATGGTAGCAAACTTTGGTGATGGATTGTGGGAAAATCAATTAATTAATTGATTGAATTTTTTTATTATTTAAAAATATTTGTTAATTTTATAAAAGGGAAAACTTCCATGTCCAAGCTTGTGAGAGGACAATTATTGTAAATTGTAACTCTGTTGAAAAAAAAATTGAAATTGCATTTTGTTGGAGAACTAGAATGATGAGCATTGATGGAATGGAGAGATTGGGTGTAAGGCGAGAAGAAAATTTTGAATTTCACATTGAATTCACATGCCAAGAAGATGAAATCCATGCCAAGAATGAGTAATGATTATTTTTGATCTTTAATTGGCATATTATTATTTTTGGGTAAAGAGAAAAGATTGTCGAGGTCGTAACTGTGAGACCTAGTCTTAGTAAAACAACCATAACTTTCACATATACTAACAAAATTAAGATTTTCAAAATGATCTGAAAAGCTAGAAATGAGGTGCACGAAACCAAAAAACCATTTGAGGATATTTATATGAATGAGAGAGCACTAAGATGTAGAAAATGACAAGTTTGTTTTGTTGCAATATGAAAAAAAAGCTTTGATAGGAAAGGAATTAGAAGAAGATGTGAAAAATGGTGATTGCAAGTGAGGAGGAAAGATTTGATGTTATTTGAGGAGTGTTGCATTTTTTTGTATGTTGAAATCTCAAATTGAAAGGAAGCCCATGAGCTTCATGTTTATGTAGTCATTTTTTTCGTTGAAAGAACTTATTGTATGTTGTTGATTTCGCTTTCATATTTGAATAATAAAGCATATTCTTTCCTTCTTGCATAGTGTTGAGGTAGTTGTTTGATTTCAGATTTTAAGGGAGATTTTTTTAATTTCATCTAAAGTAACTAATAAATAGGTGTATTAGATGAAAGAAGATGCTTTAGATTTCAATGGGAAAGCTAAAAGAGTTTTTGAAAAAGTTGATGTTTAGAAAGAATAAACTTCAAACAAACTAAGAAATATGAGGGAAGAAGAGTCAAGATGGTTGGGAATTTTAAAATATCTCTAGGAGATGAAGAAGACAGATGTTAGGGTATGTGTAGGATCATCATGGAAAAAAATAGGCCCTTAAGTGGTGAAAAATTTAGAAAAACCAGAGTTTGGAAACTTGACATAAACATTTGAATAAGTTATCTATATTATTTCAAAAATATGTAAGAATAACAGTAAATTGAATGTAGTTTCTAAAATACTTGATTTATTTAAAAAAAATTCTATTTGGTGAAATTTTGAAATTTCAATGCAGCAGTACTTAAATTTCAGAGAAAAAATAAGAAGTAGGTGTCTATTGACCACCCTAACCACTATAAAATGATAATATTTTTTTATAAGATTTTAGATATAAGTAGAGGACTCATGTCCTAATGTGATGCAGATTTTTTTGGAATCTTTTTCCAAGTAAATAATTAATTATGATTTTTTTATTACAAATTTTAAAAAATATAAAAAATCATATGTCTGACCACCGTAATTTTGTCAAAACTTCATGAAATTAATTTTTTTAATCCTATAGTATGCAAAGCATAAAATGTGACACATGTTTTAGACTCAAAAAATGTGATACCTTTTCAAAGCTATCTAGATGTTTTTCAATTAGCCTATCAATCAGGACTTTAGTCATAATTCATATAGAAAATGAATAATAATAATTTATTAAATTCAAACTAAAGCATAATTTATATTGGTGGAAAGCTGAGAATATCCTTTAAAAACCCATTTTGTTTCATCAATTTTGGGTAAAAAATAGTTGTCATCCACATACCCTACACATACCCATCATATCGCCACTTTTTGGCCCATCATGATCTTGCACATACTTGTTAATACCTTTAGTGATGAGAATATTTTCTTAAGCATGAAAGAGAATAAATATGATATGTGGTTTTAGAGTGTAAAATGGAAGCTTGTAACTATCAATCAAATTTTGATAGAATAAGAGAAAATTTTGGAAACATGTGAACAAGTAAAAATAAAGATTCAAGATGATCTCCTATCACTTAGGATAGGTGAATTAGGAAAAAAATGAATTCAGAAAATGGATGTTCAAAATTTATTAAGAGAAAAATTTAAAATATGGGTATGTGCAGGATCATGATGGACCAAAAAGTGGTGATATTATGGGTATGTGTAGGGTATGTGGCTGACAACTTTTTTTTTTACCCAAAATTGATGAAATGAAAAGAATTTTTAAAGGATATTCTCAGCTTTCCACCAATATAAATTATGCTTTACTTTGAATTTAATATATAATTATTATTCATTTTTTATTTGAATTACGACTAGAGTCCTAATTGATAGGCTAATTGGAAAACATCTATAGCTTTCAAATGGTATCACATTTTTTGAATCTGAAACATGCATCACATTCTATCCTTTGCATACTATAGGATTAAAAAAAAAAATGAATTTCATGAACTTTTGACCAAGTTAAGGTGGTGAGACGTACCTGTTTTTTATATTTTTTAAAAGTTGTAATAAAAAATTCATAATTAATTATTTACTTAGAAAATAATTACAAAAAAATATGCATCACATTAGGACATGAGTCCTCTACTTATATCTAAAATATTATAAAAAAATATTATCATTTTATTGTGGTTGGGGTGGTTAGACAAACACCTACTTCTTATTTTTTCCCATAGATTTAAATACTACTGCATTGAAATTTCAAATTTTCACCAAATAGATTTTTTTTTTAAATAAACCCAGTAGTTTAGAAACTACATTCAATTTGATACATATTCTATTCTTACATATTTTTTAAATAATATAGATAACTTATTCAAATTTTTACGTCAAGTTTCCTAACTCTAATTTTTCTAATTTTTTTGCCACTTAAGGTCTTGTTTTTTCCATGATGATCTTGTACATACCCATATGATCAGTGTAGAATTTTTTTTATAGACATGTTTTTATCATGGAGGTGATGAACATGTTAAGTAAAAATATTTCACTCTTGATATGTGTAATGGTTCTACACTAGATTATTTTGAAAGTTTAGAAGATATTCAAAAGAGTCATGCTACCTTGAAGCTAATGATGAGAAATGAAATTGTTGTAGAAATAATCTCATGGCTCAATTAGTTAAGTTATTCAAGATATTAAGAGAAAAGTGTTCCACTGAAAGGAAAATTGAAGGATTAAGGACTTCTACATAAAGCGTCAAGGATGGTAGATATGGAAGAAAGTGAGCTTCTCAATGAATTTGACTATACAATTTTCTTAGATGTTTAATTTTTAAATATTTAGTCTTTTTTTAATGTTATCTTTTGTAAAAAGCAAATTTTATCTCATATTTGTAATAATTTAGGAAATGATCCTTATTCATGAAAAATTTGTGAGAACTTTAACCTAAAGAAAGTTTATATTATTTCTCTCAAAATGTAAAGTTAGTTACTTAGGTAGTTATAAATTATTTATTTATTATTATTGGGGAAAGCCTATATGTACAAGGCTTGCGTTATTGTAAATGGAAAATTTAAATTCTCACACATTTTCATAAGGGATATTGGAATTTTTCAAATTTTATAGGTAATGGAATGCATTTTTGGATGTGCATTCATGATGTTTTATGTGTGTCCTTGTCAATATTTTTGTATAAGAAGTTGACGATGATCATTGCTATCCTAAATCTTATTTGTGAAAGTAGATAGTTAATTTTCAATGAGTTATGTTTTTAACAAATATTCACTTCTTTGTGTCTCAATTTGAATGTCATAATCTCAAATCTACAATCATTATAAACTTTTTATGCATTACTTTTTATCCTTATAATATAATTGGTTCAATTTTAAGCAAGTCCCCCAAACCCATAATAATAGTTGTATTTTTTGAGGTTTATTTTCATCTCATTTAGGTTATGTATTTTTCATTCCTTTAAGTACTTTTGGTTAAAATTGCACTCAAAAATAATAAAAAATCATACAAGGGATTTTAACCTCTTAAATGCAAAGGAATATTGTAATTGCATATGAAATCTCTCCAACTATTGAATTTTTTTTTCACTTTCCTTTAGGAAAGTCACATAAAATTTCAAATTTATTTACCAATTGTGCCATAGAAAAAAGTACCCTTTGCTTGATTTGAGATAATTCATGATAAATGGACTTAATAAGGCCTTAATTTAGGTGTTGTGAGGCATTTTATGCATCCACACTAAGTTTTAGACCTTTATAAATCAAATAAAATGTAAATATTGAAGTCTTGTGAATATATTGTGAAGTGTTGTAAGAAATTTCTACTATATTCTAGACTCTATTTAATACAATTCACTTAAAAATCATCATTTGACACATCAAAAAGTCCTATTTTTAAGTGTTGTAAAGTCTATAATCAAGATTCATGCTTTTCTAGGCATTTCCCCCTTATTTACATCTTTCTCATGTCTTATTGGACCTCCTTATACACTCCTATGCTTTATTTAAGTATACTTTTGAATAATACCCTGACATATAATGCTAAATGGCATTTAATTCCCAACACTTAAACACACCTCCAAGGTGGGACCTATTCACTATGGGTGGCGAATGAGTCCACCTGTGCTCAAAATTCAAAATAATTCAAATTTCTTTTGGGATTTACTGAAAATTATGCTTGATGTTGGCCTGTGATGGTGTATGAAAGGTTATTAAGGCACAAGATTATTATAAATAAGTTAATTTCACCTCATTTTAACAACTCCTGTCTATCTCCTATCAATCAATTCACTTTTACATATCCATTCATCATCTATTTTCTCAAGCAACTTAGGGTTTCTTCATTACAAGTCTTCAATATAGCACTCTAAAGCATTCAAGGGCTGATTCTACATGATTTGTTACAGAAAAACAAGATAATTCATAATTTTAAGGTAAATTATCCCATTTTTGCATGCTTTATTCCATTATTTCATCAATTTGGTTTAATTACCTATAAAGGGGTTTGACCAAGGCAAACCCCCATATATTAACAATCAATATTTTCTCTTCTTGTGTTATTTGTGTGCATATTTAGGATCCTTTGAAGCTTAGGAATCATTTCATATTTCATTTCTAAGTTGTTGGAGTCTTCCCCTCTTTAATCAAGTCAAATTATCAAATAAAAGTCACCTTCAGACCTAATCCTAACATTTTTTGAAGCGAACACCTGTAGAAGGTGGAATTACAGATATGAAGCTATAGATTCCATCCTTGAATTTTTACATCTATGAAGGTGGAATTATTTTCCATGCTTGATGAATAAGTCCCATCTAGAGGCCTAATGTCACGCCCCGCCATGCGAACCCCAAAGGAACTAATAACAACGGAACAATTTTTTTTTTAAAAGAACATTTAATAAACATACTTAAGTATTATAACATAACAATGTATTATGAGGCACAACTAGTTCCAATGGGGGTACAAGAAGTGACATTACTATACTAACCCATAACAACGGCAATAAGATAACAATAATTAATCTATTACGTAAATCTATTCTTTCCCATTCCATCATTTAAAATATCCATCAACTATATCCATATTAATAACATATGCACATATGACAATACATGGAATTATAAAGATATGAGGTGTTACATATTTCGATAGATACAACTCAACATAACCAACTATAACACAAGATCCTGAATAATTACATGGCCTGAATAAATATTACATCCCAATGATAGAAGAATACAATTGACTGATAATACAACTCAATAACTACATATACAATTTACAACAAGGTCATCCCAACACACGTGGGAGACAATACATCAACAATGAATTACATCCAAAGTATATACATCTGGTACAAGAATTACTGGATCATCAACATCCTCCAAAAAAAACCTGCAATAAAAATATATCTACAATAGAATGGGAAACCCAACGGGGTGCGAAGCACGTTCCACCCAACCACCCCTGTGCTGAGAGTAGACAAGGAAGGGTCCCCAACCAAGCACGCCTAACAATAACAAAGACTAACTCCACAAAGACAACTTAACATCAAGGACCACTTAGAAACTCAACAATGACAAATCCAAAGGCCCAACAACACCACTTCATAATACAACAAGTCATAATCACAAGCATCAATGAAACTCAAGACATAATATCAAAGACTACATCTAACAATAACCAAAGACAAATCAATAAATCACTTAATGACAACAGCCACAATATCACTTGACATCTACAATCACGAAGTCAATTGACAACTACAACACAATATCACTTAACACGAGGTTACAATGCTTCTAGAGAACAAGGATCATGTACATCGCACAATAACTGGCTAACCATTGACATAGGAAGAGTGCCATGCATAAATTGCCATGAGTTACCCTGGCTCAACCTTCCTAGGCTACCGGACCCCCATCCTGGGTTACCCTGGCTTGCCTCTACCGGCCGCCGGACCCTCATGCAAAACTATGCATCTATCTCATCTCGAGCCTTATCATTCACTTGCTTCACGAAAGAGACATCCTTTATCTTTATTAGTGTGAAAGCCCCCCCATTAATTCTTTTAGATTATCACTTAATTAAACTCTAGGTAGGTTACCCTGGCGCCCCTTTGTGTGCCGGACCCCCACAAAGAGCCACTCTCCTATTGACAACACACAAGGCACGATACCACAATAGGTAACTAAACAACATAAACTCTCCAATCCAAGGAGAAAACAAAACAAGGAAACTCACTCCAAACACTGGAGAAAACCAATTTGAATACACACTCCTTCCAAAGGAGGTACAAATCTCCATTACCCACTCCTATTTCCTAGGAGGCACAAATTCCCGTTCATGGAAATCGGGTACTACATCATAGTACAATACATCAAGGCGAATCACCAAAATGAACCTCTACACATAACATCCCACTCAAGAAAACTTCTCTGGAAGACTTACAATACCCTTAACCCTAATTGCCCGACATGGGGAATAAAAGAAACATGAAAGACACGCATTCCATCTCTGGAAGCCCCTAACAATAACTTATACTCTTACGAACAGTAAGGTGAACCTAGGGTTTTCCATACGACACAAAAGCACTATGAAGAAAATGCCACAGTAGAATTAACGAATAATTTCAAGAATCACAATTACATTTAATCCAACCCATAAAAAGAAACAAATTACAATGAATAATAGATTTCACCTAAGAACTCCATCAATTACACGAGAACACTCATTTCAACACAACACAATAAATTTATTTCCAATTTCCTAATTAACTATAATATTGCAAAATATTAAAACGTAATCACAATATATATACATAAATCTCCTTTATATATATATAAATATTCAAAATAAATTAAATAAATAAAAACTATATTTAAAATCATTCTATAAGATTAACATTTATATCCTATTATAAGTTTTTAACATTTATATCCCATTCTGTTTTAAAGAAAATTATAATTTTAAAACGAATAACCAACCCCATCTATATAAAAATAATTATTTAATAAGACTAATGGAATCATATTGCAAAAATTATTATACAAATCAAATTCGAATTAAATTGCATTTGAAATATATATAATTAAAACAAAATTTGAATTAAATCTCCACAAATAAATAAATAAATAATATATATATATATACATATATAATAAATAATATATATTAAATATATATTAAATATTATATATTATATATATATATATTTATATATTTAAATAAACTAAATATTAATAAAACAATACACATTAATTAAAACTAAATTCAATTTTTAAATATTAACATATAAATTATATTATAACCAATTCCGAATGAAATCGAATTTCGCATATATTAAATTAAATTAACTTTACAAATTTTAAAAGAACACATACGAAATCTTTTTAAAAAAAATAAAAATAAAATAAAAGAACTTTTCTTTTTCTGGGGAAGTGCGCCTCCATTGAGGAGGCTGCGTACCTCCCAACAGGGAGGTCGCGGCCTCCCCAATGGCCACACATGGCAGCCAAGGGCTGCCATGCCAGCAGCCCAAGTGGCTGCTGGGTATGGCAGTCTTTGACTGCCGCGGCCCATAAGCCACGCAGGGAGGGAGTACAGGGGGTCGGGGAATGGTACAGCAAAGGCCGTCCGCCCCTTCCCCAAAACAATTTATAATTAAATTTTATTTATTATATATATATATTTTTTTAAACTTTACTTATAATATAAATATACCATTCATAATATTTAATAAAAAAACAACACAAATTTTTAAAAAATGAATTCGCTCAGACATAGAAACCGAGGCCGACCCAGCTTAGGAACATATATATAAATCCATTTATTTATTTATTTTGATTTTCCCAGAACATATTTATCTAGACATATATATATGTCATATTAAAACTTAATCCAATGAAAAATACATAAAAAAAATTATAAAATAGTTCAGAAATTACTTAAATAAACTGTATTCAATAACCTCCAAAAAGTTCTTCAATAGAGATGACTTTTATTTAGATCTCATGAAATAAAATCACAGAGGTAGATAATAATTATAACATGCATTTAAATAACTTAATAGTATTGTCACACAAATACGTATACCCAATTTAGTTTAAATATATTTAAGAGTATATACATATTTTTAACAGAGATTCAGAAGAATACCAATACAAACAAATAGATTTTACGAGAGACCCAAAATAAATAAGGTACGTTGATTTAACAGTATCACGATTTTTATTTCAACACAATAAATTTCTCAACTAAGTTATATTGAAGGAATTTTCGAATAGGTTGTACTAAGTTTTCTACAGAAGATTTCGAGGGTTTTACTACAAATGAGTTCTCAAACATAAAACTACATTCAAACAATTTTTGAAAACATAGCAAAATCTTAAAAGTGAAAGAACCTGGAATGCTATGTCTGAAGGAGAATCCCGCCTGTAGCCTCCTCTCGATCCTTCCATACCGCTCTCTTTTCTTGTTCTTCTGCCTTCAACGTTCTTCTGAACAATCTGTTCTTTTCAACTCACAAAATTTTTACCCCGACAAAACCTCCAAAAACACTCAAACATATCTCTCTTATTTTTCCTTTCTAGATCCAAAAATTACAGAGCAAAACTCCAACCAGAAAACTTGTGTGTGAATAATTTTCCTCGTCCAAATAATAAATCACCAAATAAAATCAATAAATCTTTTTCCGCTTTCTTTTCCAAAAAGCCCCTTTTCTTATTGGTCCTTTTCCAGCTTTTAAAAGCTCACACATATCTAAAATTTTAATTAAAATAATTTATTTAATTTAGATATTATCTTCACATAAATTTCTAATTAAATATTAATAAAAATAATATTTAATTACTCTCAACTATATTAATTTAATTATAATTATTTTCACTTTTAATTAATTAAATCACTTTTAATTTACAATCTATTTCAACTTAACATCTTTCTAACTCTCAATTAAATCAAGTAACAATGCAATATTAATTAATTAATTTATGGAATATGATTAATTAATTAAACAGTAACCAAGAATAAAACAAATACTCAATAGTGAAACTACATACAAGACAAAGACAAAACTTTAGTCAAAACATGACTCACCACAGACGACAGACTTGGGACGGGGACACTTCCAAACCTACTCCCTTTTTACAACATTTTACCCATTGGGTTGATTTATTGCTCGCCCTGTCCTGCCGAAGCAGGTGGAATCGAGACTTATCCCTGCAATCCTGCATCCAAATAAACGTCAAGTAGCACATGTATATATAAAATCAACATCCTATCATGAGAAGGAATTGCAGTGTAGTAGGGCACTCATGAACAAGTGATGCTACACTGTCCTCTCACCTATTCTATTCTAACAATTACAATACCAATAACGAACTAACATTTCTAACCAAATTGATCATGATATTAAACTACTGCATCATAACTAATTATTAAACAATTGCATCATATAATAATACTGAATTAAATAACATCACCATAAAATCATCACATTGACATATAAACATTAATGAAAATCTATTTAAATAAACAACAATCCAAACAACACATAGAGTATCATCAATCATACTAATAATGTCATATCAACTGATTATGTCCACTAAAGGGATAACAACATCATCAAACTACAACCAACCAAATCAAACCCTAATAGTATCATCATAGTATCAAGTTAAAGCATAAAAATTAATAAGTCTAACCAGTATGAGGGGTATTACACCTAAAACATGATTTTTCTAGAATCTAGCTCTATGTGCTTAGAAACTAGTTCTTGGGAAAATTCATCAATACTGGGACTGATTCGCCATAGGTGGCGAATGAGTCCTGTCTGAATTTTGTGACATCATCAATAAGCATTTTAATCACTCCATATTCATCATATTTTCTCCAGGTGCACTTTGATCTTACCCTTTCTCTTTATGTTATGTACATTTCATTCTTTTAGTTTATGTTTGCATATCATCACGTGTTTTCAAACAATTCATGTTTCATTAGTTTTGCATTTTTAATCATTCAATTTCTTAGTTTACTTGCATGTATTTCATCTCGCTTAGTCCTTATTCCATCATACACATCCCTCCCATTCCTTATTAAAATGAGCCTACTAGCATTTTCAGATCTAATCTCTCTCCTTTTGGGTGAAAAACCCTATAAGAGTTAGAGAGATTATTGGGTTAAAAAATCTACGGTTCACAAACATATTACAAAATAAATGTTACAATTCAAATTAAGATTTTGTAATTTTTTTATTCTCTACTCTTAGATTTTATGTAACCTAAAAATTTTAAAAAAAGGATGATCATTTTGTGGTGAAGGTTGAAGAACAAGGATTCATATTTTGTGTTTTCTCTACTTCTATGTTTCAAGTAATATCAAGTTAGAATAAAAAAATAAAATCCTTAGATCTTGAGCCTATTCATAGTTTATTATTTAATTATATTAGTATATGTATGGTAATTGATGCAAGGCATCACTCTCATCTCTCTTCCCTATTTTTGTTTTGTTTATTCTTGCAGTTTGGTAGTTTAGATTTTTTCTTTACTAATTTTCTTTTTTTTATATTATAATTATTGTTGGTTGAATCTCCTGGACAAGTTGATAGCTAGCAATTTTTGGTGTTATAACTATTGCTGAATCAAAATTTGGGAGGCATCAAGAATTTGGAGGAGACTTAAAGTGAACAAAGGGGTTCAGTGTTGGAGAGAATAGGGGTTTTCATTCTTGTAGATAGGAATCTTTTGGTGGAAGGAGAAGACACGGTTGTTGGTGTCATTGAATGTTCAGAAGACAATTAGGTGGTTGAGTAGTGTCGATTGAGGATGAAGCAAGTCCAACCATTGAAGACTTTATTTGATTTTTAATGTGAAGCCCTTGTTGAAAGAACATAACACAAAATTTGGGAAGTGATGACAATGTTTGTAACCATCAGTGCCATTGAGAAATAAAATCTTCCAATTGTTTTCCCTGTCAATGATTGTGAAGTGGTGCCAATGAGGAATAACATATTCCACTTTGCTTTTTCTATCATTGTTTGTGAAAGACCAAGGTTTTGAACTATTGTTTTAATTACAAACTTGAACCTCTTCTATGAGAGTTTTCTTAGACTTGAAATCCTTGAGAGTTTGATTATTCTATGACCAACAAGGCATCCCATTAGTAATAATATACTTTGTTTCTTGTTGTGTCACTATGAGTTCCACTTATTATAGCATGAGTGATAAAGAGGATAAGGAAGAGTTGATCTAGGTTCAATTATAGTATCTAAGGATAAATTTGGGGGTGGATAAACCTAACCATCTCTATTAGTAGTGCAAATTTCATTTTCTATTCGAAATTTTTATAAAATTTTATTATGGATCCTTCGATAAAAAATTAAATGTAAAATAATTTGGAACTATATTCCACATAAAAATTGGCCTAATGAGGAGCACTAGGAAATGGAGATGTCATTTATGCTAACTTTAATTTCAAGAAAACATCAAAAGAGGTGATTCACACTTTATTTATGCTACAAGAAATGGTGTATCAGTATGTAAGCAATTGTCACTTGAAAATGACTTAAAATAAATATCATGTACATTTATGTTGATTACTACTAAAGTCTTATACCTATCACTTTTCCATTAAGGAATCCTACTCTTACTAGTACTAGGATCACTATATATTTACACTTTTTACCTTGCTCTACTTATAATCTCCATCGAGTTTAGGAGAAACCACAATAACTCCTAGGAATTTAAAATATGTAATTAGAACTATTGATGATACAAATATAGTGACAAAGATATTCAATGTGAAAAATAAGGATGAGGTAGATGGTTGGAATTGAAAACTATTCTTTGCGAATGTAATTATATATCATTTGGTCCAATCTCATTATTATAAGGATGTTGTGGAAAATTTTATTAGAGTGCTAAAATCATATAGTAATAGGGGAGAAAAAATTGAGGTAAAAGTTCTTGGATAAAAAATATTCCAAGATTAATATTCTAAGGTTGCTATTAGATGAAACATAATCATGAATAGGTGTAAAAATATCAAGCATCATCCACTCTTTAATATTATGGTCATTTGTACAAAGGGCCATTAGTTCGATAGGGATATTGATTGTTTAGCAAACCACAAAGATTTTAATTTTTAGTTCAAATTGTTTAGAAATGCTATTAAGGAGGTTGAGATCAATAATATGGTGTAAGTAGTGATGCATTTTGCATATGTTTCAATGTTGTAGGTAAATTAATTGAGGTAATGTAAAATGATATTTAGTACATAGTTTCCTTACATTCATGCTTCAAATAATGCACTCAAATTATATTCAAATAGGAGGTTGTCAGTAGTGTTAGACATGTGAATATGCTTATCTAGAAGTAACATATTATATACTCTTTAGGAAATTGTCTAAGGAGGAATTTTGTAAACTAATAGGGACTAGATATGCATAATAATTCATTCTCTTTGAGAGTATTATTGAGTTGCAAGAGACAATATATACTTAATGGCTATTAAAATAGATTAGGGGATGAGAGTGAACAATTTGGTGAAGATGACACTTTTTGGGATGATACAAGATACATTATAGATTCATTACTCTAGCCTTTAATATTATTAAAAAATGGAATACAAATAAACATGACCTTAATGAGGTGTGTGAATGTATTGATAGTTTTCTTTATCAAATAAATTCTATTAGACAATAGAGAGAAACCACATTATAGTTTAATAATAAAGACATTTTTTTCACCTATTCGAGAATCTCAACACTTCCTTACACATGGTTTACTATGAATTTAACATGAAATGGTGTGTGTAAAATAATAGTATAATTACTCCCATACTTGATATTTTGAGATGAAAGGAGGGTTCAATAAGAGAAATTAAAAGTATATAGTTGTAAATAGAAAATCATTGTTCATATTAAGTAGACAAAATTCCAATCTTGGGAGATATTATAAAGAGACCAAGATATAAGGAGACTATGGAATAATAGGATCAATTTATATGGCTGATTATGCATGGGACTTATGATTTTACAATCATCCAAGCCAATTACTTATTATCCTAGGTTTCTAGTTTTTTTAGTGGAACTTGTCTACTTATAGTTTCATCCACTCTATTAAGAGAATTTACTATATATTTAAGATGGTAGAGAAGCTTCTAGCCATACATAATTTCTTCCATATCATTGATTACAACATGCTTATTTACAATGATATTATGGTAACCTAATGGGGTGTACGTGTACAAGAGATAACACTTGACCTAGAGGAGTCTTGTAGTTTTATAAAAGGGGTAAAATATTTATTGAAATCAAGAAATTAATAGTGCATAAGGATCAGGGAACTTGTAAGCTCCCATAAAGGAAAACACCAGAACAACCATCCAAAATAAAAACCACCATCCATACATCCACCAACATCTTATAACTCCATATCATCAACAATGACCCTCTCTAAATCACGAACATACTTAGGGGATAACTATCTACACCCCTCAATCTTTCAATCATCCTCATGCTTAGAAGCCCACTTAGCCAAAAAATCAACAACCCTATTCCATTCTCATGGAATGTGGACAAAAGGCACCACTTCCAATGTAGAGCACCTCTACAAAATTTGTCGAACTGCCCACGCAATTTTCTAATTAACCTCAACCACCTTTAGCATGAGCAACATATTAACAATAATATGTGAATCAGATTCACAAATAATCTTTTGCCAACCCAAAGTACAAGCATGCTCAATAGCCTAGAGAATCATCAACCCTTCCATAATTTTTTTAGAATTCCACCCTTTATGGATGGAGAAAAAGAAAATGACCGAACTAGAACAATCTCTACCAACTCTACCAACCCAAGAAAGTCTAAAGTTACCTCTAGTAGAACCATCTATATTAATCTTTAGAAAATATGTTGGAGGAGGCAACTATCTTCCAAACCTTTGAATGTTCTTTTTAGCCCTCCTTCCTCTTTTGACAAAAGCAGAGACTAAAGTCAACCCTACAAGCCTAATCTATTCACAATCTCATCATTACTTATTTCTAATGCAAAATCCACTTCACATTTGGCTTCTACCATCTCTTGGATCATACCAACAATTTTGTGCCAAACTTTTTGAATCATCATCCTATCCCTACAAAAAATCCTATGATTCCTTTCAAACCAAATTTTCCAAAGGATGAATGTAGGACCAATGCTCCACACTATCTAAAGGAAAGATTCCTAGGAAGGGGGTCTTCTTAGACTACTCCAAAACTCAGCAAGGGAAGAAAAATGAACACAAGGATGTTTCCAAACACCCCACTACAAATTCCAGACCAAAATAGAATAAGGACAATGGAAAAAAAAAGAGAAGAATCCTCCTCACTGTAGTCACACATAACACACATAGAGGGACCTTGGAATCCCCACTTATGAAGATTATCCCTTATCAAACATCTATTCCAAGCCAGAGTCCACACAAAACAATTAAAATTTCAATGAAAAATCATTCCACACATGTTTCCACCAAGGGACCTCCACCCTCCCAAACTTATGAGACAACTCTTGATATCCACTAGCCACAGTGAGAGCACCCTTAAGATTTAGGTTCCAAGATAGAATATCCTTATCCCTAAGGGAGCTACATTGTCTACCAGCCAAAATATTTTGAAGCACAATACAATCCTCCTCCAAACTGAGAACAAATCCAATCACAAGGATCCTTCCACCTAGCCACCTCCACCTTCCCACATGGATAAAAATTGTTAAAATCACTCACCCTTGACCAACCAACCTCCAAAAAGTGTTGAAATAGATTCACCAAATTAGAATATAGATGCAAAATGGGGGAAAATCCATTCCAAGAATCAAACCAAAAGAGAGCCTCAACCCCCTATTACATATCCAAAATAGGCCATCCTTGATCATCACATCCCCTTTCTTAATTATTCCCCAAATAATAGAAGCTTTCCCCACAAGAGGAAACCTAAGAAGCTCCTCCTTAAAAACCCCCAAAAGGTACTTGTGAGATAAAATACTGGTCTAGATATGATCCTAATCCACACACCACCTCTGGTAAATCTTTCTAGCCAATTCCAACCAAGAATAAGTCATCTGCCACAATCTAAGACCCCAAACTGTGTCGGGCTACACATAATATCCCACTTTACCAGGTTCCACTTGGAAGAGGACAAGCTACCTACCCATTAGAACTATCTAGCTAGAGAGTCCAAATCCATCACAAACCCAATTGGAGCCACCTATACCATGCACCTATAAATAGGAAGAGCTTGCACCATAGAATTTAGCAACTAAACACGACCAACAAATGAAAACCATCTATGAGTCCAATGATTAACCTTCACATGAAACATGTCTAGAATATTGTGCCACAATTCCCTAAGAAGTATACCAATAGAGATAGGAATATCAAGATAAGCTAAAGGGAGAGAACCAATTTGGAGCCTCAAGATGCGAGCAATCTTTTGCTAAATAAGCCTCAAAGTATTGAAGAAGAAAATGGAAGATTTATCTTCATTAATCCTTTGACTAGAAGAAACAAGTTAGATATCCAAAGCCTTGCACAAATTCGTAGCTTCTCTGATCTTAGCCAAACCAATCATGGCATTATCATCCACAAATTTCAGGTGAGATTGAGGGAGAAAACCATTTCCCCACCTCTATCCCTAGATAAAACCCATCTCAACATTACATTTCACCAGTCTCCCAAGGCCTTCTGCAAGAAGAATAAATAAATAAGGAGAGAGAGAATCCCCTTGATGAAGACCCCTAGAAGCACTAAAAATAGAAGAAGGCTCACCATTTATCAACACTGAGAAATAAGTGGAGGTAACAAAACACATAACCCACTAGACTCACTCAGCAATACCAAAAGCAATAAGAATTTTGCAAAAGGACCACTTCACTCTATCATAGGCCTTTGCCATATCTAGCTTGATGAACATATCCTTTTCTTTCAAGGATTCAATAGAATGAATGGGCTTAGTAGAAATGACCATCCCATCCAAATTTTTCCATTCCTCCACAAAACCACTTTGTTTCCCACAGATAAGCCTTCCAAGCCATCACTTCAACCTTTCAACAATCACCTTGGAAATAATTTTATAAACCATATTACATAGGGAAATGGGTTGAAATTGACTCAAATGATCCACCCCCTCACATTTGGGAATGAGAGAAAGGAATGTAGAGTTCAAAGCCCACAACATCTACTTATTCCTTTGAGACACACTAACCACCTCCAAAAGTTCCAACTTAATGATATCCCAAAATTCTTGATAAAATTCAATTGGAAAACCATCAGGGCCTAGGGCTTTGCTTTTATTCATTTTGGAAAATAGAAGCCTCTAATTCCTCTAATGAGATATTTCTCAAAAGATGCTCATTCATCTCCCTAGTGACCAAAGAGGGAATACAAGAAAGAACTTGATTTTCTTCTGCCAAACCATCCTGAGAATCCTCTCTAAATAATGAAGCAAAGAACTTTGAAGCTTCTCTAGACATATCTTACAAAGAAGATAAATGCTCACCCTTGTCATTCACAAGAACAAACATAGAATTACCATGTCTCCTAGCCTTCACCGAGTTGAAGAAGAAAGTGGTTTTTTTGTCTCCCTCCTATAACCACTCAACTCGAGCCTTTTGTTTCCAATAAATTTCTTCATGCAACTAACTCTTCCATAGCTTTCAAAGCCATGGCCTCCTCCCTAATTAAATCATTAGAAATACCAAACTCCATTATCTCTTGAGAGATGGTGTCCAAGTCAACTTGAGCAACAACCTTAGCATGAAAAATATTGACAAACCACTACCTATTCCACCAATATAAATTATGCTTTACTTTGAATTTAATAAGTAATTATTATTCATTTTCTATTTGAATTATGACTAAAGTCCTGATTGATAGGCTGATTGAAAAAAATCTATAGCTTTCAAATGGTATCACATCTTTTGAATCCAAAACATGTGTTGCATTCTATGCTTCACATACTATAGGATTAAAAAAAGAAAAAATGAATTTCATGAAATTTTGACCAAGTTAAGGTTGTCAGACATATGAGTTTTTATATTTTTTAAAAGTTGAAATAAAAAACTCATAATTATTTATTTACCTAGAAAAAAATTACAAAAAAAATATGCATCACATCAGGACATGAGTCCTCTACTTATACCTAAAATCTTATAAAAAAATATTATCATTTTATTGTAGTTAGGGTGGTCAAAGAAACACCTACTTATTTTTTCCCTAAAATTTAAGTACTAGTGCATTGAAATTTCAAATTTTCACCAAAAAGATTTTTATTTTTAAATAAACATAGCAGTTTAGAAACTACATTCAATTTTCTACAGATTCTATTCTTACATATTTTTGAACTAATATAGATAACTTATTCAAATTTTTACATCAAGTTGCCTAAGTATGACTTTTTTGAATTTTGTGCCACTTAAGGGCCTATTTTTTCCATGATGATCCTGCACATACCCATATTGTGTAGTAGTTTAGAAAAGGAATACATAGTAGTTGCAAAATCAGGTCTTCCCCTCCACCATTCAACCACATGCACCTATAAACAAGAATCTCTTAACCACATAATTTGGAACTTGAAAAATGGGGATTGAGTATCATGAGTCGAAGTAGCAGATAACTTAATAGGCCAATGATCCAAAGTCCTATAGTCCAAAATCTCAAAGCAAGTAGACAACCATCCACCAATCCAAAAATAGGACACCAAGAAATGATCAAGTTTCTCAGTAATATAGCTCCCCCCAATCTCCTATTGTTCCAAGTAAACTAACCATTATGAGCCTTAATGTCAACCTGATTGAACGTAGAAATTTATCATGAAAAAGGAAAGAAGAGGGATCCAATCTCCCAATACCACCCTTCTTCTCATCCAACTCAATAATGGCATTGAAATCAGTCACAATATTCCAAGAGAACAAAGGATCAAGGATTGAAACACAATTAATATGAGACCACAATAACTGCTTACTAGGAAAATTGGTAGGTGCATACATGTTTGGAAGAAGATTAATTTTCCCAAACTCCAGGCTTGAAGAAACCATAGAAATGGATGACTTGGAGGACAATCACCAAAGAGGATGAATCTTCAATGGATTCCATAGGAAAGCCACCCCCCTGCATTACCATGAGCTCTAATACACTGTCAACCACCCTACCCCCACAACTTAGGCAACAAACCAATCATACCTTTAACAGTTAACTTAGTCTCCTGTAAAAAAGAACATCAAGAGAATGAATTCTCAACAAATCATGGACATTTTTTTAACGAGGTCCATTTTTAAATCCCCTTACATTCTAGGAGAGGATGATCATTTTGGAGGGTTAGAAAAATGGGAATCTAGGGTCTTAACAAACCCAAACTCCACCAAAGTCTCCCCCATAAAATTTATTTTCTCTAAATCCTTCTTTCTCCCAACTTTAGAAGACTTCTTCACAACCCCTTTCTTTTTGTCTTTTTGAAAAATTCACAATGAAGGAGAAGCATTACTACCTTTTACCGATTCCAAGCCCATCTTCATCACTAGCATAGAGATCTCTCCTTCCCTCATCTTCATATCCAAAAGAGTCTCAGACCTACCATGAACCACCAAACTAAAATCTATTTCCATTTGCAAAGCTCTAGACTCATGAGAAGTTTGGTTGTAATATAGAATAATTCCTTCCTAAACCCCTTTTCAAACACCCTGATCCAAAAAAATAATTCCTAGATGCATCTCCTGTTAACTAAGATCATCCAGAACCTCAAATCTATTAAAGGTATCTCCTGCCTAGTGCTCCTTAAGAGTCCTCTTTTGAACTTAGTTCCTATTACATGCCTTAGTAGGAATAAAACCCTTCGCACCAATAGCCTCACTAGGAATAGGATCATTTCCTTTGTCAAGCTAAGGAGGATTGCGAGGAGGCTGAGCAGCCTAAGACCCAGAAGATTTAGACTTCGGGCATCTCCTCTATAGATGGCCATATTCATGACATAGATGATAGTGAAAGGGAAATATCTCATAATCAAGCTATTGCACCCAAGATCATGAACACATACAAATTTCCAAAGAATATGGAAGAGGGTTATTTAAAAATCCATTTCAACAAAAATGCGAGAAAAATTCATTACCTTTCTATCCTGAGTTTGTTGAGAAGGACCCATTGGTTTCCCTAGAAGAAAAACAACTCGATAAAAAATTTCATTTCACCAATATTCAACTAGAAATATGAGGAGATGAAGCCACACTAGAACCTGATTCGAAAGATCCTCCGAAGGATCAAAAGTTGCATGCCATGGTTTAATAAATAAAAAAATTTGGTTGTGGAAATAAGGCCCACCTTTAAACACTCTATTGTGATTTTCCATGCAATTAAATGCCACCATGAAGTAGCTATTTCCTAACAACATTATTTCCATCTCACCCTTTAGGGACCAAGTATAGTGAGCCCACAATTCTGAAAATTGAAGTGAAACCCTCATTCCCAAAAATTTGTAGAGTATTAAAGCATGTTACGAGAAATACTCGATATCCTTCATAATTGATTAATGTTGAATGACCAACACTGGCCTATCTTTGGTACGTTCTAGGAAACCATTTATCTTTGGTATATGAGAACCACCAACTAGAACAAATCCTCCATTCCCTACTTTATTTGTAAACAATTTGTTATGAAAAACCCCCAATGAATGATTTGGAGAAGAAGCCTCAAATTTCATGCAAAAATCCAATGGATATTTAGCCCTTGATGTCTCTCCCATAGCCATAGCAGAAGAATAAACAAACGCACTTAAACCTCTACAAAATTATATTGATTCTCCACCAAAACAAGTATAAAAAGATAAACCAACACCAAATAAAATCCAAAGAGAATGCCCCCACAAGCAGACAAACCTCAACACCCTCAAACTCTTCATGTCCACTAGAGACAAAAATTAACTAGTAGGAGAAACTGATAGAAAAAGATCAAAAGATAGAAAGCACTCCCCAAACACCATCCAAAACCCCAATCCTTGAACAACAAACACACTCCACATAGAATGTAGCAAGATAATGGACATGCACATAGAGGAATAAAACATGCAAACCATGGCTAAGAGGTCATTGGCTTGTATAAACCCCGCATGTAGCCACCCCTCATCCTCTGTCCTCAAAGAGTCAAGTTCACCAAAATGAAGAGAGGAGAATGCTTCCAGAGGAGTCTAGTAGTTCAAATGATGAGGAATTCTACAAATATTTTGGGTATGAATCATTATTTTGACATTGTGTTAGTAGTTAACCATAATTTTAAATATAATCATCATTCTACATACAATATAACTATATTTATATTAAATGGTTCTATTAATCATTCAATATAATACCAAATATGTTTTATTATTACAAAACATCATTTGTTATTCATTATATTCTTTTTATAAATAAATTTTTATTACTGTATGTATTGGCATTGTTTTTCTAATACTATCCCTCACCAAACCCTCATTATTCCCTCACTATCCCCTCGTTATCCCCAAATATAGGCCCCTATTACCCCTATCCCTAAGAATATTCCCACCATCCTTTTCCCCTTGTCTTGAGATTCCATAGAATATGGGTATGTGCAGGATTATGATGGGCCAAAAAGTGGCACTATGATGGGTATGTGGCTAACGACTTTTTTAAACCCAAAATTGATGAAATGAAAAGGGTTTTTAAAGGAGATTCTTAGCTTTCAACCAATATAAATTATGCTTTACTTTGAATTTAATAAGTAATTATTATTCATTTTCCATTCAAATTACGACTGAAGTTGTAACTAATAGGCCGATTGAAAAAACATTTATAGCTTTCAAATAGTATCACATTTTTTGAATCCAAAATATGTGTCACACTCTATGCTTCACATAATATTAGATTAAAAAAAGAAAAAAATGAATTTCATGAAGTTTTGACCAAGTTAAGGTGGTTAGACATACATTTTTTTTATATTTTTTAAAATTTGTAATAAAAAATTCATAATTAATTATTTACTTGGAAAAAAATTACAAAAAAGATGCATCACATCGGGACATGAGTCCTCTACTTATATCTAAAATTGTATAAAAAATAATTATCATTTACTTTGGTTAGGATGGTCAGACAAACACCTACTTCTTATTTTTTCCCTAAAATTTAATTACTACTACATTGAAATTTCAAATTTTCACCAAATAGATTTTTTTTTTTAAACAAACCTAGTAGTTTAGAAACTACATTCAATTTGCTACATATTTTATTTTTACATATTTTTGAAATAATATAGATAATTTATTCAAATTTTTACGTCAAGTTGCCTAACTTTGATTTTTCTGAATTTTTTGCCACTTAAGGGCTTGTTTTTTCCATAATGATCCTGCACATACCCATATATATTTAAAGAAAGAGACATGCATTACATATTTGTATGTTTTTGAACCCAAAGTTTTTAAATGTAATTTTTTGTAATAAGTATAATTATGCTACATAAATAAAATATAATATTAAATATAAATCAATTTAGACTATTTCAATTTTAAATTTGATATATCTTGTTAATATTTTAAAAATTGAGTGCTATTTATTTTTTTAATTGATAACAAAAGAAGGATGTTTTACTCAATATGTATATTTTTTTAATTTTTAATTTGTAAATATTACCATGGGGTAGATATCTTTTATTAAATGAAAGAAAACAATGTTACATTTCATAGTTTGGTCCCTTCCCATGGGTTCCTTAGTTGCATCAAGTTCAACATCCCATCCATAAATTCACTTATTCTCTCTATTTGTGAGGGGAAGAAAAAATATGTATACTAACTCACATAATAAAAATGTCTACTAATTTGTGTTTTTTAGTCCTTCCTGACATAGTTCCAATGACTATGTGACCACCTTTGTCTTTAGAACCAAATTAACATCAAATGTTTCAATGATCATTCCACTTGTTTTCTTTTTCACTATTATTGAAAATTTTCCCTTAACTCCTTTTACATTCCTATATGATACTCATTTGCTACAAATTTTCCCCATGTCTTCTTCCTCATAATTTGTACCACAATAATGAAAATATATTTGCATACTCTAGCATCATAGGTATTCCCCTTCCACGTCTCCTTACCTATGATATTGATTATCATATTCATTTTTTCCTTATTGTTTACTTTAGAATACCGTGAAACCCGATCTTCCTTAGTCTCTTCTATGCACCCATAGATGACCAAATGAAACTATCCTAGCCAATTTTATTCATTCTTTCCATTCACTTGGTTTAATAAGGTTGTACCTCTTCCCATAGTGTAGCTTTATTCAACACAAATATCCCAAAGTATTTTGGGCATAAACATTCTCTATTATCCTTGTTTTTAAAGTTTTCATTCTATCCAATCCCTTCTCACAATTTGACCTACATATTCTATGTTACTTGTTTAATATTCTAGCCTTGTCATTTGATATTTCTCTCCTTCATCTAATTATTTTCAGCTTCCAACATTTATTTTACCATATCCTTTTGCATAATCTTGACCATGCATTTGAGTCCTTTTCATTTTTTATTGGTCATCTCAAAGAGCTCCCTCATTTTATAGATAGTTTTCTACTTTGTTCCCCTCTCTATATAAACATTATTTATAGACTATTCCTCTAACTCTTCCAACTTTCCTACTATTTTTCTAATCTTGATTGGTATATCCAATTAATTATTAGTCTTTCTTTTAATTTCATTTATATAGATCATTGCATCCCCTTCTATGTAAATTTTTCTTATTCCTTTTTCATTTCACATATTTAGTCACCATAATAACTCCTATAATTTAGCTTAACTTTTAATGGAAATCCTAATGGATTTTGGCATTACCCAAATTAATCTACCTATGTTGTCTCTTAATACACATCCTATGCTTTTTCAACCATGATTGCTCTTTGATGCCCCATAAATGTTCATTTTGAGTCTTCCATGTAGTAAGGGAGACCATTTAGTTACCTTCCTTTTTTCTTCTTTATTTGCCCCTTGACCTATTTGTTTGCTACTTGTAAGTTCTATTTTTTAATCAATTCATTATCGCAATTCATGAATTTGTTACCCATTTCTTCATTTACTCTCACTCTCATCATGTGACATATATGATACTCAATTTTCTTCAACACACATATCACTATGCTTTCCATTTTGGTGAATATCCTCCTATTACACTCCTTCCAAATTGATAACACCATTGTAGGGGCCTCTAGCCACACCCATCCCTACTAATATGTATAATTATTTTGTTTTTTTTATTTTAAATTAACAATTTTAATGTCATTTCTATCGAGAAATAGATTCATTATCTCAAGGAAATTAATGACCTTTGTATAACAACTATCATAGAATCAAAATTTTCATATAAATCATTTCATTAAATTGTAGGAACCATGGAATCAATCCTGCAAACCTCAAATTTGAGGTCTAAAACACTACTTTGAACTATATAAAAATAGAATGAAAAAATTGTTGATAGTAATCTTATTTCTTAGTGAATTTATAAGGACTTTAATATCTAGAAATAACTTTGAGGAATCTATTGGGTTGTTGGGTTAAATTTTTCCTAACTTGAACTCTTAGATTAACTAAATTAATGAAATGGAGTTAATATTCAATGAAAAAATTAAAATCAACATACAAACTAAGATTCTTTGGAACTTTTAGAAAATTATAGTGAGCTCTGGATGTCTTGGTTTAAGAAGAGGAGATTCTGATTTGGATTCCTTTTGGTACTAGATCATTAGAGGTGGTATTGCAAGAGGATAAAAGAATTGGGAATCATGATTCGGTTGGGGTGAACTTGTAGGTCACTTAGATGGAGGTTGGTTAGATGGAGGTTGACCAGATGAAGGCAGGTTAGATGGATGATGGTTAGATGAAAATGAATGTTCCTCCTTAGTAGTAGGATACTTGCAATTCGATGGATCTTCTGTTTCAAAGGATGATAGAGCAGTGATAGTTTCTTCTCCTTCATAGGTGATTGAGTCTTTGGATTCAAGAAGAAAAGGTGGGGTTATGTAGGCTTTGGGTTTGTAATATAAGGCCATAAAAAAGGGGCCCAAAGAGAAATATTTCAAGGTGGGTTGCAAGAAATACTTTGAGAAGGTTAAGTTGATGGGTGAGACTCTGGTGGAATCTGGGTTGGTTAAAACCCTAGACTCTCATATCTCTCATCCTCATAAATGATTTTTATTTCATGGAATGTAAGGGGTTTGAATAACACTCCTAGACAAAAGGCTATTGGAGAAATGATTGGTTCTCATTCCCCTGATGTGGTTTTTATTTAGGAAACTAAGTTCTTAGTGGATGGTATGTTGAATAGAGCTTCTAGTGTTTGGTTTCTTGGGTGTTGTTAGCATGTTGGTGCTTTTAGTAGCTCTGGAGGTGTGGTTGGGTTGTCGGATCCAACAAAGGTCCTTCCTCTATGCTAGATCTTGAGTTGCTCTTCCATCTCTATGATTGCTACAATTTTAGAGTCTAGTGAATCTTTTCTTTTCACTAATGTTTATGCTCCCACTAATCTAATGGGTAAGTTCCAACTTTGGATTCATCTTAGTTATGTTCATTCTCTTGCTCCTTGGCATCCTTGGATTATGGCTGGAGATTTTAATGTTGTTTCTTGTTTAGAGGAGAAGAGAGGGGATATTGCTAAGCTTGACCCTATTTCCCTACTTCTTATTGACAACATGGCTAGTTTGAATCTTATTCATGTGAAACCTAATAATGGTATTTTTAGTTGGAACAATCGAAGGTGTGGTGATGTTTCTATCTCTAAGAGGCTTGATAGGTTTCTTATCTCCTATTTCTAGGTTGGGGATAGGTGGACTACTCACTTAGAGATCTTGGATTGGAGAGGTTTGGATCATTGGTTGATTAAACTTTCAACTATTCCTTTAAGAGTCCATATGAATCCTTATTTCAAATTCCAACTCATGTGGTTACGAGATCCTTATCTCAATGACTTGATGAATGGCTAGTGGCATAAGGGGAGACCTGCCTATGGTACTACTAGATATACCTTCGTTAAGATATTTCAGTTTGTGAAAAATATAGACTTAAGAAGTAGAATATTCAATTTTTTGGGAATTTTCATCACAATAAGTTTATATCTCAAGCTCAATTGGTTTCTATCACCTGATAGATTCATGAGCTTGGTCTCATGATTGAGTTGAGTAGACAAGAGGTTAATTCTTCTAAGGCTTTGAAGGAATGGGAGCTGAGGAAGGTGATCTTTTGGAAGCAAAAGTACCAAATTGATTGGTTTGAAGAGGGAGATAGAAATATAACCTTCTTCTACCACTCTATTGTTGTAAGAAGAAATGGTAATCTTATTATCTCTCCAGTTTCTTTTGAGGGAATTCAACTCTCTTTTGAAACAAATTTTTCTTGGGAGGCTTCCAAGTTTTTTTCATCTCTTTTTACTGAGGACTCTCCCCTTATGAGTTTCTAGGAAACTATTATTCTATCTTGTATTTATTTTTTAGTCTCTCATGAGATGAATGAGGCTCTTTATGGCCAATTCTTTAATAGGAATTGGATACTATCGTGTTTCAAATGAAAAATGGTAAAGCCTTAGGACGTGATGGTTTTCCTATTGATTTTTTTCAAGTTTTTTGGGAGATTATCAAGGTGGATATTTTGGATGTTATTTAGGATTCTCAAAGGAATAAAGAAATGTTGAAGGCCATGAACTCCACCTTTCTTTCTCTTATTCCGAAGAAGGAAGGTGCTTGTTCATTGCATCAATTTTTCCCCATTTCTCTTTGTAATGTGGTTTATAAAATCATTAGGGTATGTGCAGGATCATCATGCAAAAAATAGGCCTTTAAGTGGCAAAAAAATTCAGAAAAATAAGTGTTAGGCAACTTGACGTAAATATTTGAATAAGTTATCTATATTATTTCAAAAATATGTAAGATATAATTTGTAGAAAATTGAATGTAGTTTCTAAAATACTAGGTTTATTTAAAAATAAATAAAATCTATTTGGTGAAAATTTGAAATTTCAATGCAGTAGTACTTAAATTTCAGGGAAAAAATAAGAAGTAGGTGTCTGTCTGACCACCCTAACCATATCAAATTAATAATATTTTTTTGTAATATTTTATATATAAGTAGAGGACTCATGTCCGGATGTGATGCATATTTTTTGTAATTTTTTTCCAAGTAAATAATTAATTATGAATTTATTACAACTTTTAGAAAATATAAAAACTCGTCTATCTGACCACCTTAACTTGGTAAAAAATTCATGAAATTTATTTTTTCTTTTTTTAATCCTATAGTATGTGAAGCATATAATGTGACACATGTTTCGGATTCAAAAAATATGATACCGTTTGAAAGTTATAGATGTTTTTGAATTAGCCTATCGATCAGGACTTTAGTCATAATTCTAATAGAAAATGAATAATAATTATTTATTAAATTCAAATTAAATCATAATTTATATTTTTGGAAAGCTGAGAATCTCCTCTAAAAACCGTTTTCATTTCATTAATTTTGGGTGAAAAAAAAGTCGTCAGCCACATACCCCCATAATATTGCCACTTTTTGGCGCACCATGATCCTGCACATACCCATTACTAAGGTCATTGTAGAAAGGCTTAAGCCTTGGCTCAATTATTTGGTCTCCGATGAGTAGGGGGATTTGTGGCAGGAAGGTAAATTTTGGATGGGGTTGTCATAGCTGTTAAGGCTATCCATTCTATGGCAGTCTCTAAGGACAAGGCTATGTTTATCAAAATTGATATGGAAAAAGCTTATGATAGATTAAAATGGGCCTTCTGATAGAAGGTTCTCTTAGCTTTTTGGTTTGAAAGAGTGTGGGTTGATTGGATCATGAGTTGTGTGACTTCTACTTCCCTTTAAGTGCTTATCAATGGGGAGCCTTTTGAACTATTTGGAGATTCTAGGGGTCTTTAGCAAGAAGATCCTTTGTCCCCATATATGTTCATCAGTATGGCTAAGGGGATAGGGAGGTTTATCAAGTCTTGTGTTGGTCAAGGATTGAGTCAGTGGTGGTGCTAGGGTAACTTTTTGTCATCGTTGTCCCATCTTCAATTTTTTTATGATAGTACTTTTATGGGTGTGGCCAAAATAAATGAAGGTGTGAATTTAAGGAAGGCTTTAGATACTTATTTGGCTTCCTTTGGTCAAAATATTAATGATAACAAGTCATCTATTTTATTTTTCAACACTCATTAGCTTATTTAGGCTAGGATTGTTGAGATTCTTTGTTTTCAAATTGAAACTCTTTCTCTGATTTATTTGGGGGTTCCTCTTAGTATGGGCCCTCAACCAAAAGATTTCTAGTAGGATGTCTTGGATAAATTTTGAAGGATGGTTATTCATTGGACTCATAGGTGGCTCTCTTTAGTAGGTTGTGTGGTTTTTCTCAAATTTTTGGTGCAATCTCTTCCTATTTACTAATGCTTTGTGCAAGTTGCTCCTGCTATTTTTTTTGGGGAGATTGATTCACTCACTCGTTAGTTCCTTTCAATGGGTAATCTTCTCAATTCAAAGTGGAATTTAGTGAAGTGGGAATCTATTTGTAGGCCAAAATAGGAGGGTGCTCTTAGTCTCAAATTTTCTAGTTTGATGGGTCAAGCTTTAGCTACTAAGTTGTATTCATGTCAGTGCACTTGTCAGTATCAGGATTGAGCTAAATTTCTCAATTATAAGTACCTCGGTGGGGTGAACTCTTCTAATGTTCCCTGATATTGTCTCTAGGGAAAAGGCTGTATGATTTGGGATACTCAATGGAAAATTCCCCTTTGAAGGGTTCCTTCTAAAATGGACTCTCATTCAACTATGTTTTTTCAAAATAATATGATCACAATTAATATTTGAGTTTGAATAAAAATTTCAGTCTGCTAAACTAAAATAAAATAAAATAAACTAGAAGACAAAAAGTACTTGACAAAACAATCAACAAGCCATTAGTAATTGTAAGCACAAATGTTTGGCTCATAGTTTAGAAGGAAACATTAATTTATTTTTGTAAAGCTATGAAAAGCTATGTATAACTTGTTTATATGGATATTTTGAATTACACCCCATCAAAATTGGAAGATAAGTTGTTTTACTCTTACAATGTTGTTTTTCATATGAGTTTTTTCCTTTTTTAATTGAACCAAAGCTAACGACAAAAGAAAAAAGTAGGAAAAAGAGCTGAGAGAAAGCTGTGTATAACTAAAATTTTATTCATGGCTTGTGTGCTTCACATGACTCTTATTGGGTTCCTTTGGGGACTTTTGTTGTGGGTTTGGTTGGTTGTTTTTTGTGGCTGATGCCTATAGCTCTATAATGTTTCTTTGATTCAATAAATTTTTACCCCCTCTTAAAAAAAAAAAAACTATAATTGTCAACTTCTCTTGCATTATCATACATATTATTTAATGGCTCATTGGATGTATTTAAATATAAATCAATATGAACAAATCACATAAACTTGTATTTAGTTAGTTCATAATGACTACTACAAATTAAATTTAGTTAGTTCAAAAAATAATGAAAAGTATGTTATTTGAAAATGGCCCATACTATTGAAAGGAGAAAAATGTACCACATGAATGCTTTCGATGAGTAAGGACCTCTATGTTTTTTTTATCTATTACTATCTAGAAGACAAACATAATTAGGTAAATATAAATCTAGTTAGAATTGTAAGTAGAATTAAAATGAAATTAATTTAGATTATAATTATATATTATAACTATTAGTTCCTACTTTGTAATAGGGAATTTAATATTTTTTATAAGATTTTTTTCACTTGTTCATTTTTGGATTTGTATAGGTAGAATTTTTTATTTCTCTTAATTTAATTTTTACTCAAGAATCTAATTTCTTCAAAAATCTTAGAAATTAATATTATGATTGGTTTATTTGTACTTTTGTTGGATAATCAATTAATTTCACATTTACTAAAAATTAGGGGAAAATGTGTACTAAAAAATTCAGGATAAAAAATTAAACAATTAAATTATATTTATTTTTGTATTTGTAGACATCTAAATTTGATAGCTCCCATACGATCAAATTTATCTCTTTATTTGTCTATCTCATATCCTACGTTAATATTAATTAAATTGATTTATTGAATTAATATTTTTATCCTTTCCTAAAGTTTTCTAAAGTATTAATTTAACAATTAATACTTTATCCCTTTCCTCTCTAGATTAAATAAACATGTCAACTTATTTAATCTAGTCATTTAGCCTTTCAAATTTAAAATCAATTTAAAATTATATTTTTCTCTCTCGCCTTGTCACATCCTCTATAATCCTCTTCTAATCTGGATTGGTTTAATTAATCCATGATTAGGATGTGCACACCCTTAAGTAGGGATTAATGTCACATCCTCCAACTTTTTCCACTTGCTTCTAATCCCTCATTAATCATGTATTTGCACAAAATTAATCTAAATCACATGCCATCTTTGGCATGTCCTCTAAGTCAACATGTCTTAAGTACTTTCTTCATTTGGCATTGACCTCTTCCCCATGTGAATTTAAAATTCACATTTATTCTTTCTATGCATTTCTCTTCCCCATGCAATTTGGTGGGAAATTCTAAATTCTTCTCTTGTCATGTCACCCACATGAGTCAAAGCCTTCCATTTTGGAGCTTTGTCTTATCCATTGGACAATCCCAAGCATGTGAATTTAAAATTCACATTTATTCTCCCAACTACTTTTCCCCTCCAATCATGTAAATTTAATATTTACAATTATTTCCCCAACAACCACTCTAATCCCTATGATGATAAGAGAGGAATTTCTAAAATTTCTCACTTGTTACCATCATTCTCACTAGGGGACAAGAAGTTATTTTTTAAGGAGATCTTCTCCCCTCCCAGGGTACTTTCAAAGTACTTATACTTCTTCCACATCATTTGTACCCTTTCCATTTCACCACGTCCTCTGGACACTTCATCCTCCACATGGCAAGATGTGAGGACTTGTGAGTCCTTAACTCACCACAACCCTATCAATTTTTTCTATAAATACCCCTTCTTCTCATTGATTCTAGGACCTTATGCATTTCTATACAACTTATGCTCTTATGTCAATCTAGCACTCATACTTGCATTCCCATACTCAACGTCCATTATTGCACACTCTTAAGTTTCCATCACATCCATTTTTCTTAGTCTATCACATATCCACTTTTATTACTTGCATCTCCATTTGCATCTCTACCCATTTGCATCACTTCCCATCCAAGGAGCACACACATCCAGTTGCATCAAGGGCCAACCAACTCATCAATTGAAGCAAGGTAAAATGTTCCATTTCTTTATATTTTGGATTTAATTCATATTAGGCCTAATCTTGAGTATTTGTTGGTGTTTTTCTTCCTATATTTCATTATGTTTTGCATCTTTAGAGTAGGAAAATCACTACACACATTTTTGGCGTGGTTGGTGGGACCTACAAATGGGTCCTTTTACTCTCACGTTTGTTGTTTCTTAAAGTTTTGGAGGTTTAGGTGACACAAAAGGGTGATCTCAACCATAGAGGGGAAATTTTGACCTATAGAGGGGTGATCTCAACCATAGAGGGGTGATCCTGACCTGAAATAGATGCCTACCTGGTACACCACAATAAGTTTTACTCTTTTTTTTGGCAGAGGGGTGATCCCAACCTATTGAAGGGAAATCCCAACCTACGAAGGGGAAATCTCAACTTGCCAGGGGGTGATCCAAACCTGTTGGGGGGAAATCCCAACCTATAGGGGGAAATCTTGACCTATAAACTGGCGATCTTGACCAAACAACAACTTTTGAAAGGTCAAAAATAGTGTTTTAGGTTATTTTTCACAAACTATTTTTTGTCATTTTCTATTGTTTTGGTTATCATTAACCCGCTAACTCATCTTGTTTGTGATTGTGAAGGATTTTTACTAACGTTTGTGTAGTTATTCCACATTTGACAAAGAATGGAGGTTAAAAATACTAACATATTTGTTGTAGGATGAAAGGATGATTGTTTTAGTTAGTTGTTTTCTTTTGTTATTATACCAACTAGGGACATAGTCTAAGTAGGAGGGAGTCAATAAACTTTTTTTACTCTTCTTGTAGTAAGATACTGACATATCCAATCCCTTTGTGCCATTTGGTGATCCCGAGTGAAGATAAATCATAGCTTACTAAGTCCTTTTTGTTACCCAAGGGGGTGATATATCATTCAAGCTTTCCCCTTGCACTTTGTGTGAGCCTGGAGAGTAGCTGAAAATGGTTAGCATTCTATTCTTAGCAAGACCTTCTTGGGGATTTAGTCACACCAAAGGACGATCCCAACCACATGTACTAGTGGGGTATATAAAGGGTGGAGAGCCAAAGTTATATCCGAATCTAGTCACATCGTGTCTAGCAGAGCGTCAAAGCTTGGGTGATACCTAGATAGATGTGAAGAGTTGGTCTGATCCTTCATTATCTTGCTAAGGTTCTTGAATCATGCTTGTGATGGGCTGGTGTTCACGGTTGTGCATCACATACCGAGCGTATATCAAGGACTCCCTAGTTATATTGTTCATCGTAGTTAGAGGACTGTATTAGCCATACTCTTAACACCAATCTTAGGTTTGTGCTGCTTGAACTATTTTTCTTATGATAAACTAGTGAATTTATTTGAGTCAGGTTAGCCTTACCTTGTGCTTGTTTAAAATATTTTTAGTCCTTTGCCATAGCTATTTTTCCTAAGTTAATTCCAAGTTTGTTAGCAGAGAGGTAATCCCAACTAGAGGGGTGATCCTAAACATAGAGGGGTGATCTCGACCTCTCAAGGGGCAATCCTAACCTGTCTAGGGGCGATCCTACTCAAAGAAACTATTTTTACTTTTCAAGCAGTTGGTTTCGTGTCCTATTATGTCATTTTGTCAATCTATTCTTCCATTCTGAGCATCTGTTCAATTATTTCATGAATCCATTTTCCCATTTCGAGCATCTATTTTGTTATTCTGTCAATCCATTTTCCCATTCCAAGAGTCTATTTTCCCATTCTGAGAGTTCGTTTTCCTATTTTGAGAGTCTATTTTCCCATTTCGAGAGTTCGTTCTCTCGCTCCGTGAGCTTGTTCATTTGTCTAGAGGGTTCATTTTTCCTTTCGAGGAACCCATTTTGCTATTAGTGGAACCTATTTTGCCATTTAAAGGCCTCCTTTCACCATTTTGGGAACCGTTCCATGATCTAGTGAATCTGTTTCATCATTTAAGCGACATTTCCCAATCCAGAATATCAAACAATTAGGGACCTAATAACCTTGTTGTTTGCATAACCTTCCATTCATTCATAATCCAAACTTTCCAAAATTCATTCATTCATAAGTTGCATCATATAGGAACCCTTAAAGCATCTCTAGGTTGCATCATTCATCATCATTTCTCTCAATCCAAATCCCCTAAACCTTGTTTTAGAGGTTGTTATCCAAATTGACATGGCATTAAAATCTGGTCATTATCATACACATCAATCATCAACTTCAGCCGAATAAATTCACTTCCATCTTGAATTGGATTCAATGTAAAAAATTATCATCCTCAGCCCAATCAATCCATTTCCATCTTGAGGTGGATTTGGTGTCGTGATCATATATTTGTCTGTCAATTCGATCAATCAACACCTTAAGTCACCTAGGGTGATTTCTAAACTTGGGTTTAGAATCCCTTACATCCTCCATCATCTAATCTTGTCGTTTGTTTCATTAGTCAATCTTGGTCCATTGCCTCATCCTAACAATCATCTAATCAACCTCATCCAATCAATTCTATCCAATCATCCTTTCACCTCATCCAATCATTGAATCAATACTATCCAATCATCCAATCAATCATATCCAATCATCCCAATCAATCCTACCCAATCGTCCAATCAATATTTATCTTGTCATCCAATCGCATGCTTAACCAACCACTCAATCAATCTTCAAATCATCATTCCTGCATTTGCATTATCTTAGTCCACCTAGTAGTTTTATGCCCATTCAGACTCAGTCACAAGCTAAGAAGCAAATGGGACAAAAATAAGGTTAAGGTTCCTAGCCAAACATAGCTCAAGATCCTAACAATGAGGAAAACATTTCTCAAGACCCTAACAATGGTGTAACCATTCCTCAAGATCCCCATAATGATACTTCATCATAATCCAACACCAATGGTCAAAATACTTCACTACCCAGTGACAAGAACATGGTCCATCAGCCTAAAGTCACTATTGATGAATATCTAAGCAATCTTGCTAATGTTCAAGTGTCAAATCACCTCCTTGACAAGTGTGGGGATAAGATCCTCACTACTCTGATCATGAAAGAAGTTAAACCACTCCCTGATTTTGACATGTCGTAGTGTACCAACATCCAAGCCCCTCCAGTAGATCAAGAACCACAAAATGTTCCTAAAAATGCCTATGTTCCCAAGAGTATACCCATGGACAATTGGTATCATCCTGAGTTTGGAAATTATGTGATGCGTAAAGTTGCCAATTATCCTCCCCTCCCATTCATAGCCTCCACAGTACCATCAGATCTATACAATCCTTATGCCTATGGCATGCCACAGATCATCCCATCTACTCCACCACTCCCACCTTAGTATACTGGTCAACCACCCCTCAACACTAGGGGCAACCCCTTTCTTCCATTACCTATAGGTAATCTCCTACCACCGCCTCCTAGTAACACTTTGGTATTCCAATAGCTACCTACTAATCCTCATCAATCCACTACTTCATAGGCACCACCGCAACATAAAACTATCCCTTTGCAAGCACCACCACAGTATACTACTACCACTTCCATCCCCTTGCAATAGCATTACCAACAACCTCCACAACAAAATGTTTCAATTCCACAACAGAACATTTTGCAGAAAAATATTCTAAACCCACAACAACATACTGTCACTCATACATAACCTCCTCATTAGGCAACACAAAATTCATCATACCCTCAACCACCACCCTATGGTGCCATTGCAACAATCCCACAACAACAACACATCCCATCTCAACAACCACACATTCCCACACAAACACATCGTAATCCTCTAACACAATACCTATACCATCCATCTAGCACTTACACTGCATATGCTGCTACATATAATCCATACATCCATGTAGTCTCTCAGAATCCATCAGGGACTTAATTTCCACTTTACACTAATACTCCACAATCACAGAAAAATCCATATTGATAGCCATCTAACTCACAATTACCCCCATATGCCACACAACAACCCCACATTGTGCATAACTACCAATCTAATCCATATTACACTCAGCAACAAAAATTCTATCAATAGGGAGCTACAACATCCTTGTATTACCAAGCTCCAAATCCCATTTGCTTCATATTACCAGTAGTAGCCATCTCATCAATAGGAACCCCATGCGTCTTACCACCAAAATCCATCATCATTCTACCCACCTTACGCTAATCAGTATCAAGCTACACCCTCATATGATCCCCATGTTTCCACATCTTACAACCACTATAAGCAATACAATCAGCTCAATCCAACTAATCTGACTCCACCTGCTAACAAATATCTAGAAGAGCTTAAAGGTATTGAAGTATTTACAAGCAAGAACATCCAAAAATTCTTTCAAGTTTGAAGAAATTTTCCCCTATCTATTTGATTCATCAATCTCACTCATCCCCTTTTCGAAATTTTTTGAGATACCTAAATTCGACAAGTATATGTGGACCAAGGATCTAAAAGCCCATCTACAAGAGTTTTATGCACAATGCTAAGATGTCCAACATTGCGATAACTATCTTTTATAGTTTTTCCCTAGAAGCCTCGGAGGGCCAACCTTAGATTGGTTCATGGGTCTTAAGAAGGGGAAGGTTTCCTCCTTTTCTAATCTTTTTGAGCAATTTTTTAGACAATTCTCCTTCAACTTGGAGAAGGAAATTGACACTTTAGACATATTCAAGGAGAAGCAATGCAATGGAGAAACCTTTGCTAGTAAATACCTACAGAGTTGGAAAGTAGTAGCTAGCCACAAGAAATCCCCTACTAGTGAAAAGGAGATGGTAACCCTCTTTGTGGCCAATTCCCATCCCGAAATGGCACATGCTCTCAATCTTCATTGTGTCACCTCCTTTTTGGAATTCATTGAAAATTATCCTATGATTGAGAGAGCTCTTGTTGCTAAAGGGAAAATCAAACTATATAACTTAGATAAAGACAACTCCTCCGGGGACAAGTCTCATTATTAGAACAAGAACAAGAATGCATTCAATGATGATGTTACTAGAACCAAACATGTTCAGGTGGCCAATACCACCTAGAGGAAACAACCATCTATTCCTAATGACATATCTATCCCATAGGGGGCACCTCATCCCTCTTAACAATCCAACCAAAACAATCAAGGGAACAACAAACATCAGTTCACTCAGTTAGGAGAACCTTTAAGGAACATTTGCAATAGGTTGTTGTTGGTCAATTAGCCTATCATGTATCCTGTGATGAAACCTTTTGATGAATCTAAGCCCAAGCGTAACTAGTATAAATAAAGTGAGTACTATGACTTTCACAAAATCAAAAGTCATTCCATAAACAAATGTCAAGGTCTGAAAACGCATGTCCAAGATCTTATAGATTGAGGCAATATCCATGTGGATGCCAACCAGGCTTCATCCAATTCTCAGTTACAGATATATCAAAAATATTTCCAAAAGAACAACCAAGGTCCAAGTACATCTAACACAAATCCTGGACCTAGCAACCAGGATAAGACCATCAACAATATCACCTATAAGAATGTCCCTCTAAACTATGAGTCTATCATCACACACATTAGGCAAGCCGAACTGTGTGTTTCTATGATACACGTCAAAGGTAAAGACCCCTAATGATTTTTCACAACCCATTGCATGTGCATCACCATTTCTGGAGCCTCCACAAAAACCCCATCACTTCTTGCAAATTCCAAGTACAACATCCTTGACCATCTAGGAAAGACGACAATACAAATATCTATCCGAGATTTGCTAAAGTCTTCTCTTGTCCATCAGGAAATCCCAACCAAGGCATTATAGGATGCATATGTTCCTAATGACATCAATCACATGTAGTTTCAAGCTTTAGTGGGACACCTCTCATCAACCTACCAACTAGGTTTCAGTCAAAACGATATGCCTACCATCAACACCAACCATAATAGACCCCTCCACATAGAGGTTCATTACCAAATATAAGGTAAAAAGGGTCTTGATAGATAATAGCTCTACTCTCAACCTCTGTACAATGAAAATCATAAAGAAGGTAGGATTTACTTGTGCTGATCTAAGCAATCAAATCATCACCATAAAGGCTTATGATAGCACAAAACGAGACTCTGAATGGGTTATTGATCTTCAAATTCAAGTGGGCCTAGTTATACAATACACCACTTGCCATGTCCTTGATCTGGACCTTCCCTATAACCTTCTCCTTGGCCGACCATGGATTCATGCCATGCAAGCTATCCCATCAACTTACCATCAATGCCTAAAGTTCCCATTAAATGGGATGGTAGTTACAATACCTGTTGATCCTCAGCCATTTGAATACTGTCATTAACTTGAAGCTTCTTTCCCTCACTCTCATTATTTTCTGGGAGTGGAAATGGGACCACCACCAACATCTTCATCCAATCCATCCTCTCATCCATCACCCTCCACCTCATCCACTCCATCGTCTACATCCAACTCCACTATCACCAAGGTTCAGATCATTAACAAAGGGTGTGGTGAATATGAGATGCATACCACATTAAATTTTGCAACCATGCTACCCTCACAACATGTGTATGGTCAACCTTTTGAGTCTAAGCCACATGAAGAACATAAAACAGTCACCCTCAACTCCAAGAACATGGGAACCAACACTTATGTGACTTTTGTGCTACCACAATATACACTTGAAGATGGCATAAACCAATGGATATATTGTGAAGAGCTTGAGCCTAATCCTCCCCTAAAAGAATACTTTCAAGAGATGTATCATTGGCCCTCTAAGTCAAATGAAAAGCATAATTATCAGGGAGGAGGTCTTGGTCCAAAAGAGCTAGGGAGAAAAAAACCAATAGACACTTTCGTATGCCCCAAAAACTTAGGCCTATGCTATCAAAAAAATAAAAAGGGTTCTTCACCATCAACTAGTACTTTTAAAAATGTCAGTCTAGATGACAGTCTTTTGGAGGACATACCCAAAGAAGAGTGCATCATACACAAATATGATTATGTAGATCATGTTGACCTCTCATCCATGTTCGAATGCTTATCTGTCTGTACCATAAGACTTTTCCTTCGTCATCCCCAGCTCATAGACTTGGACCTACAAGAAAGCACACCAATCAACTCACATCCCTCAATGGATACATATGTACACCTTATGGGATTGGGGGAAGATGAACACCCTAGTTGCAAAAGTTAGAATAAGAAAAATCAAAAGGGGTCACCTAGTGAAAACCTCCTTGAGGCACTTCTTGACTTGAAAAAAAAAATAAAGGACATATTTGACAGTGAAAACCTCAATGAGGCACCAGAATATGGGGACATTCATCTTCCCCTTATGGGAATGCAATTTTTTGAACAATCATCTATCCTAATCGAAGAAACACAAGAGGTAAATTTGGGACTTGAAGAAGATCCAAAAATCACATATGTGGCCAAAGCTCTCTTAGAGGAAGAATACTCTGACATTGTTCAGTTCCTCAAGGACAGAAAAATAAACTTCACATGGGATTATTCAGACATGTTGGGGTTAGATCCAAATTTTGTTGTACACCATTTAGATTTCCATCTTGATGCTAAACCAATCAAGTAAAAACTTAGGAAAATGCATCTGCAAGTTTCCCTATTGGTAAAAAAGGAATTGGAGAAGTTTTTGGAGGCCAAATTTATAAGACCAATTGACTACTCTAAGTGGATCTCCAATGTTGTGCTAGTAGCCAAGCCCAATGGAAATGTTAGGGTGTGTACATACTTCAGGGGCCTCAATAAATCCTGTCTGAAGGATGATTTCCCTTTGCCAAACATCAAGATGTTAGTGGATTTAACTGCAGGCCACAAGATGTCCCTCATGGATGGCTTCTCTAGATATAATCAGATCAGGATTACACCTGAAGATCAACACAAAATGACATTTACCACACCTTGGGGTACATTATGCTACAATATTATGCCCTTCGGTCTTAAGAACAAAGGGGCAACTTACCAATGTGCAATTACTCTTATCTTCTATGAGCTTATCCACATTATCATGGAAGACTATGTGGACAATTTTCTAGGGAATTTGAGAACCAAAGCAGAACACCCTGCACTCCTAAAGAAGATCTTTGAGCACTTAGAGCACTACAAGTTGCACTTGAATCCAAAAAAATGTGTGTTCGGGGTTACATCACGCAAATTGTTGGGCTTCATTGTCTCTAGAAGAGGTATAGAAGTGGATCCAAAAAAGGTCAAAGCAATCATGGATATGCCTCTGCCTCGTAATTTGAAACAATTAAGAAGTTTCTAGGGAAAGCTACAATCCATTAGGAGGTTCATAGCGTAGCTAGCTAACAAAATTCAACCATTTACACACCTTTTGAAGAAGAATACATCTTTCAAGTGCAATCCTATGTGTTAGCAAGGGTTTAACAAGATCAAGTAATATTTGGCTCACCCTCCCATCCTCATGCCTTAGATCCCTAGGAAACCACTCTTCTTATACATCTCAACTACTTCAGTGGCATTGGGGGCATTGGTAACACAACATGATGAGTCATCAAGAGAATAAGTAATTTATTATATTAGTTGAACCTCAGTTGGCTATGAGCTTAACTATTCTTCAATGGATAAAGCCTGCCTAGCTATAGTTTTTTGTTCACAAAAGCTTAGACATTGCATGCTTAGGCATCAAGTCAAGTTAATATCAAAATTTGACCCGCTTAAGTACTTGTTATCCTGCAAAACCTTGATAGGCTATATGGCTAAATGGGTCATGTTGCTAAGTGAATTTGACATAGAGTACGTGGCCCTCAAAGCTATTAAGGGGTAGTTGATAGTAGATCGGTTAGCTGATGCCCCCCTAGTTGATGCACATCCTTTGATCATAGAGTTTCCTGATGAGGAGGTCTTTTCAGTAGCAGAAGCAACCACGTGGACAGTATACTTTGATGGATCATACACACATAATGGATCGGAGGTAGGTATCTTTTTTGTAACCACCCAAGGTGATTATATCCCAAAGTCATTCAGATTGGCATTTCCATGCACCAACAATATAGCTAGGAATATGAATCTCTTCTTACAAGCCTTAGAATCATAATCAAATGTAATATCACTGACTTAAGGGTCTTTGGTGATTTCAGTTAGTCATCAAGAAGGTCAATGATGAGTTCCTAACAAAGGATGAGAAGCTATTGCCTTATAAATGCATGGTCAATGACTATAAGAAGTCTTTCACCTCAATTGAGTTTGATAAAATCCCTAGAGTTCAAAACAAAGCTACTAATGTAATGGCCACAATTGGTTCCTTAATTGACATGCCCAAGGATCAGATAGATTGCAAATTCCTAGTTGATCAACTTTTAATCCCTACATATGACATCCCTAAGAGTGAGATGGTGTGTGAAATTGTAGGCCCTGCATCCCCATGGTATCATGACATCTATGCCTACCTTCACAAAAAATCTTACCCACTAACCCTACCTGCAACCAATGAAATTCATTCATCTAATGAGCATCCCATTACATAATCATAGTTGATACCCTTTATCATTATGGATATGATGACACTCTTCTTCGGTGTTTGAATGAGACTGAAGCCCACACTACATTGGTAGAAGTATATAGTAGTGTTTGTGGGGCCCACTCCAATTACATGGCCTTGGCTAAGAAGATTCTCAGGGATAGCTACTATTGGCCTACACTAGAGCATGATTCTTGTGACTTGTTGAGGAAATTTCTACCTTTCTAGAAACATGCGAACTTGATACATGCTCCTGTTCAAGATCTGTAGCCCATTTTAATGCCATGACCTTTTTATTAGTGGGGTCTCAATTTAGTTGGAAAGATATACCCTCCATCATTGATGGCCACACCTTCATTATCACTACCACTGAGTACTTCACCAAGTGGGTGGAAGCAATGTCACTCTCTTAGATAACAGGTACTTAGATATCCAAATTCATCCTTTACCACATTCTTTGCAGATATGGTATTCCCTCCACCATCATTTTTGAAAATGGTAAGCCATTCAAAAACCAAATTGTAAAAGAGATATGTGACACCTTCCATATCCAACATTGGTGCTCCACACCCTATTACCCCCAAGGTAATGGATAGGAGGAAGCCACTAATAAAACTTTGATTAAGATATTGAAGAAGTTTGTCAACAACACTAGCCTAAGATTGGCACCTCCTCATCCATCCAACCCTTTGGCTTATCATACATCCATTCATACCCCAACCTGTGCCACCCCATATTCCCTAGTTTATGGTGTTGAATCCATCTTTCCAATTTAAGTTGAGATCCCCTCCCTAAGAATATCATTGAAGAATCTCATCATGGAAGAAGATAGACAATTTTCTCGCCTGGCTCAATTGGAACTCCTAGATGAAAAGTGGATAAAAGCGTATAATCATCTTCAGGCATATCAAAATCACCTTAAGAGAAGTTACAAAAAGAAGGTTCGGGAATGTCAGTTAAATATTGGAGATCTAGTCTTGAAAGAGAATCAATGTACACAACAAGACCGAGACAAAAAAGGAAAGTTCGAGCCTAACTGGTTCAATCCCTATGTCATAACAACAAAGTATAGATCGAGGGGATACCATCTTGCCACACCTGAAGGGGAGCCCTTTGAAGAGCCTATCAATATCATCCAACTAAAGAGGTTTTATACTTAAATTAGCTGGGACTTCCTATCTTGCTAAAATTAGAAAAATCCAAAAAAAGGTAAAAAATCAAAAAAGTAAAAAATCCAAGAAATAGTAAAGAGAAATAAAATCATCCTACTGTGAAAACCACCCTTGGTGGTGCCTTGGATAAGTACGGTTGGTGGAAACATAGTAACAAGTTCCATCTGTAGAGAACTTAATCATTATCTATCTTGAGCCCTAGTTACTACATGTTTCCATCCATCCTATCATCCTATTCGATTTCTTCACCCATATTTTGTCCTTGGTCACTTGGTATGTTTTGATTGAGCATTGGATGATCTACATCTGCTATCCATAATCGTAAGCTTTTGTATAATGATCTAAGCTTGTGTTAGTCTCACTTTGTTGTCTTGAGTCTTCCATCTCATCGGTCACCATCGTTCATCGCTTTATTGCGTTAGTCTTTTGTATTTTATCGTTTGTCTTTTCCGAACTACATTGCCCCTACACTTTCACGTAGGAAACCTTAATCATTTGATCCTTCCCCAAGGCATTTTTCTATCATGTCTGGCGTTGTTCATCATCGGTCTCCATTGTCCTCTTTTTGCTTTATCCATGGTCTTTTCTTGAACTACAAGGGATTTGCACTTTCACGTAGGCAAGGCTAATCAATGATTATCCCCCAAGCCCCTACGTTTGTAGGGTATGTTAGTGTTGTTAATTGTGTTGTGTCATCAAATGTGTCCCTATCTAGCTAGTTTTTAACAAATGAGATCCTTTAGTATTAGCAGATCTGGTTAGTATCAAATATTCTATGTCATCAGGGTCATTTTAGTTTAGTTTCATAGTTGGTCTTAACAAGATGCATCCTTCCTAACAAACCTCATCAATCCAATCCATCCATTTTGATCCTATGGCAAAGGATGTTTGAAATAAATTGTGATCTTTTGATTCTTTTGGCTTTTTTTATCAGTTGAGCTCCCTATTACAACTTCTGAAGATCGCCATGATCTATCATATTATGGTGTGTTTTGATTAGTTAACATAGGGACAAATTTTGATCTTTTTTTCTTGTTTTTGTCTACTAGGTTGTCCCACGTAGTACCCACCAAGGTCCCTGAGATGTTGTGTTATGTTGGGGCATCCCTTTTATGCTTATGGTTATCCCAATGTTTGGCCCAACCAAAGTCTTTATCAATTTGGGGTGTTGGATTTTTTTTATGCATTAGATGCTAACTTGCCTTCGTTTTCCATATCATGGCACTCAATGTCTTCTGCTATAGTAAAAATCAGTGCTCTAAAGATGGAAAATCATATTAGGATTGCATTTCAGGATTATTTTTGTTGCATTACATTCATCACTATACTATGACTTATGATTTTGGTTGTGCAAATATTTCACCTTCCATCTCCCATTCTTCTTAGGATACTAAGGGTTCTTGATAGGTGCACACTCAGACACATCTACCATTCATGCTATGCCTATCATCTACCCACATTCTGATGAAGGTCCTTATTGAAACTTATGTTAATATTGTATTGCATTTCATGATAAGTTAAATAAGTCCATTTATCATTCACATTGCATGATACATTATAGGTTCATTAAATTTTATCCCACATATATATTAGATTAATACTACATCTTAAATTCATACATTAGTTTATAACATTAACATATTACATACATCGCCACTTACATCACAAATTGCTAGGTCCATAACAAATAAAGTCATCAATCATACATCCTACATTATGCATGCTATTCATCATACATAACATCCATCCCATCTATATAAACCTCAACATAAAACATCATAAACATATACATGCATTACATTGTCATGATCATCATCTATCAAATCATAAACATAAACATATGCATAAATAAAATTATTCATCATACACAAAACATGGTGTGAATAAAGGTTGTCGCATATCATATACAAATATTAAAATCAAATGTCCATCACATAGTCCATAATAATGTCCATTGTATACATCAAAATAATGGAATAAAGTATTAGTACAAGGATCTGAATCACATATATCTGCTACTACTCTGTACTGTCCATCCACCTTGTACCTTTCAAAAACTGGTAGATTGTCACCTGCTGAATGATCTGCCCACATCTAAACTCTGTGGAGAATCAGACACCCTCTGTGAAAGAGGGTCCCCTATGAGTCATTGTATCCTTGAGTCTATGTCCCCAATGACTAGCTTGTAGCGGGCATTTGAGTTGCCTATTGGACATAATGAAATGTACGTTGTGCCAGATCTAGAGTTGTGTGTTTATAAGAAACTATCCAGAAGGATGACTCCCTCATATATGTGTGTCACTTTGCAACCTGATATTGAGCAGTATTCCACTCATGTCAATATTTGTCTTGATACCTAGTGATGAATCCCCTCTCCTATATCCATGCATCCTATGCCAACCTCAACTAATCTCTCTCTGCTTCTAGCCATGACACTTGCTTTGTGGCCCTATCCCTCTTATCCTACATTTGTGCCTGCATGACTTGTATTTGTGCCTACATTATCTATACCTTTGTCCCTATCTAGTGACTACCACTCAGTAGTGTCGATATCCATGCCAATATAGTGTCCCTCTCCCCCTGCATAGTCTGAACCTATGCCCAAGCAGTGTCCCTCTCCTCTTGCATCACCTATGCCTATTTCTATTCTTTGTCTCTCTCCACCAAGAGGGCCTGCACCTCTATTTGTGCTATGTCCCTCTCTCTTTGTACAATCTCCAATTGGGCCTCTATTGTCTCTACCCTCAATCATGTCATACTTGCAGCCCCAAGTGTTGTAGCCACCCTTTCCTAGAGCTCAGTCCTCTCCCTTAGCAACCCTCTGATCTGTACCCTCAACTCCTCCAGCTCCCACTCTGTCTACTACCCAATCTCTATTGATGTTTGATCTATTGCCCTTCCTAGCTTCTATTGTCCCCTAGCCTGTAATATGGTCATCTCTTCTTGTAATCTTTCATTGTCCCAACTCACTCAGACTAGCTCATCACGTACTCCCTATACCTCTACCCATAAGTTGTTTCTCTCCATCTCTACATTCTGTGCCTGTGAGGTCAAGAGAGTCATGATGAATCTGTAATCCCTCTGTCCCTCTACCTGAAGTCTGTTCATCTCAGCCCCAAGTTTGACCACCTCAGCCTTTTCCACTCTCAACCTCCACTATGTCATCTATATCCTTACCTCGGCTCCCCTCAATAGTACAATAGGGTCCTCTAGTGGTACATATGGGATCATTGCCAATGGCTTGGCCTCTAGAACATCCACATCCACATCCATTGCATCCTCCTAATGCTCTCACTTCAGCTCCACCCTCAGTGTCAACTAAAGTCTCATTCTTTGTGCCCTTGTCTACTACCCTACAACCCTCACCTCCCCCTCTGGCTCATCCCTCTCATCCCTCACCTCCATCTTTGGCTCATGCTCCTGCTCAACCCTACTATCTACCTAAGCTCTCCTATATTATCTCCTCCTCCTCACTGCTCTCGCTGGCTATCTTGTGACCCCTACCCTCATCTACTGACTTGTAGCTCCTGCCTCCACTTCAGGCTCCTCCATCATCTTGACATCATGCCCCTCCCTCTCCTGCTCAATTACCACTCGCTCCCTCCTCCATTGTCTTGCCCTCCTTAGTGCCCTCACCAATTGCTCTATAGCCCCTGCCTCCTCCAATCACCTCTCCTACTATCCTGGACCCACTACCTCCTCATGTCCTATGTCCTATTGACCTACCACCATAATAGCCTCCTGACCTCTCTTCTCTACCACCAACCTCCATTCATCCTCTAATTCGAAGCATAGTGCCTCTGTAATGGGCACCTTATGTGTAATCCTCTTCCACCACACATTGCAGAACCACCTGGTAAATTAGGGCATTATTCCTGCCACCTCCTCCCCTCCCATCCTCTCTAGGTAGGATATTAGCTGTTGTGTCATCCATTGTTTCCTCACAAAATCTATGTCCATCGTCTCTCCCCATGGCCAGTGTCGGGAATACCGCTTGAACATCTCTAGTGAAAGAGGAATATCCTCTCTTGCCCAAACTATCTCATAACCCTGTCTGGTCTATGGGACTCCACTATGTGTGGCTACCTCCCCACTATATAGCACCTAGTGTTGAGGTAGCCCCTGTGTCTCATCTCCTCTACCCTCCACCCCATGAATCACCAATAAATGTATGACTACCACACTCTGTGCTCATCCTATAAGTCATCTATAATCCTCCTCCACCTGTCTAGATTCCCCATGTCCTAACAGTGCAGTATCAAACCATACTCTATCTTGTACCACCATGCTACCAATGCCATCTCATCTTATCTCCCCACTCTCACCACTCCTGGTCTAGTCACACTAATGTGAATCCAATCCCATATATGCAATAAGGGCACCTGCGTCATGCTGAGACCTGTACTATAGCATACAAAATGCATGTCCCTATATAACTATGCTAACATGCACGTCCCCCATGCAAAATGACCCTCTCTACCCTCAACAATATGTCAAATCACCTCCATATACTATAGGCTATAGAAACACCCACTCCTATATGGTATCAATATATCGCTTATCAACCCACACAAATACAGTGGTAGTGGTGGTACCCTCATGGACAGGCAGCAATCCACATCTAATCCCAACCTTTGCATCGACAGGTCATCTCATCCAAATAGCGCATGCATCATCTTATCCAGCTCCTCTCTCGTCAATGTCACATCGTCCACTAGGCGCCTAGCTATGGGGAGCCTCAATATACACCAAATGTCTTCAAGTGTCACTGTCGTCTCCCCTGCCAGGAGACAAAATGTGGCAATTGAAGAGTCCCATCACTCTATAAAGCGTTTTCAACATAGATCGATGCACTTTCATTATCGGACATCCATGTAGGTGTAACAATCCTAAACGCTCCAATGCATAAAGATCATCTCTAGTCATGGCCCTCAATGCCACTTGTAGCACCTCAGACTACCTCTCTCAAGTCCATACACTCTCAAATCGATGCATCCATACCACAATGCTATGCCAGTCATTTCTTATTCCCTCTTATTTCCTCGCCCTGACTTATCTTCTAAGTAAATATTCCCTCCCTCTTTAGCCAAGTTTCCCCAATCACCCCAACTTGTCACATTTTTCTTATTTTCTTTTACCCTCAAGCCTTCTACCCCTCTTAGGGTGGGCCCACCCCTTTCCTCCTTTCTTGCTAGGCACTATCGTGGATCGAGCTTTCCTATCATCAGGCGGACTTGCCTGCGCTAGGGTGGGCTCACTTGGCGTGGGGCGGGTTTGTCGAGACTAGGGTAGGCTCACCCGCACCGGGGCAGGGTCATCCGCAATTACGTAGGGTTGCCCCTCTTGGGGTGGGATCGCCCATACCCTGGGGCAGGGTCGCCCCTCTGAGGGTGGCCCCATTATTTTTTCTAGATGGTCTCATCCTGGGTCTGTCTCAAGGCTAGCCCACCTTTCCCTCTTCCCCCTGGTCAATGGCAGGCCTCTATTTTTTAATTTCTCGGGGAAAATTTATCCTCTAATTGGAAAAAACCTTTCGCCTTCCCCCATTTCCTCTCACTAATTATTTTAATTACCCCATTGGTGAAATCTCAATTTCTCCCCCAACACATTTTCCTAGCCTACACCAATCCCAAAACCCATGTATTTAAAAAGCATCAAAATTTCAAAACATACTAAAAAAATGCTTGAAATCATAAAAGAGGTTTTGGAACCTAACCTAGCATGGAACTACACACTTGTGGTAGAATTCCCACACCTCATTTGCTTGGTGGATGATGTCATCATCATAGTCATCTAACATCTTCACCTCCTCACCTCCTCACCTTCTCGTTTCCTTGACTGCTCTCCTCTCTCTTTTCCTCCACTGCCAAATATGCAAATGAGGAATAGTAATTATCAAATTACTATAAGTAATTTCCCCCTCATATTTAAATAACCTTTAAGCACTTGGGGGTTATTTTTTTCCTCTTTATTTAACTTTTTTAGGCCCTAATTAATTCTCAATCTTTTGCGGTCTGCCATTTGCACACCATGCATTTGATCGACTCCATTCAAAAACCAAATCTTCCTATTTTTTGAGCTCTATCTAATGGTTCCTTTCATTTCTTCCTATCGAGAAGTCACTCAAGGCCCCTTTTTCTTCCCCAACTACCCTCTCGAGGGGGCATACCCTACCATTTTTCTTTTTTCCTTCATTTCCCTCCATTTGAGCAGCTCATGCAACTTCTCCCATTTTGGGGCATCGTGTCCTGATCACTTCCTCTATCAAGTCATCTATATTTTATTTTTGTTTGAAACACTGTTATTCTAACAATATTTCAAAGAGGGACAAAATGTAAACATCTAAATTTGACTGATCCCATATGATCAAATTTATCTCTTTATTCATCTATGTCATATCCTCCGTTAATATTAATTAAATTGATTTATTTAATTAATATTTTTCTCATTGCCTAAAGTTTTCTAAATTATTAATTTAACAATTAATACTTTATCCCTTTCCTCTCTAGATTAACTAAATGCATCAATTTATTAATCTAGTCATTTAGCCTTTTGAATTTAAAATCAATTTAAAATTCTATTTTTCTCTCTCTCCTTGTCACATCCTCCATAATCCTCTTCTAATATGGATTAGTTTAATTAATCAATTATTAGGATGTGCACGCCCTCAATCAATGATTAATGTCACATCCTCCAACTTTCTCCACTTGCTTCTAATCCTTCATTAATCATGTATTTTCACAACCTTAATCTAAATCACATGTCATATTTGGCATGTCCTGTAAGTCAACATGTCAGGCACTTTCTTTATTTGGAATTGACCTCTTCCCCATGTGAATTTAAAATTCACATTTATTCTTTCTATACATTTCTTTTCTCCATGCAAGTTGGTGGGAAACTCTAAATTATTCTCTTGTCATGTCACCCACATGAGTCAAATCCCTCCCTTTTGGAGCTTTGTCTTAACCATTGGACAATCCCAAGCATGTGAATTTAAAATTCACATTTATTCTCCCAACTACTTTTCCCCTCCAATCTTCTAAATTTAATATTTACATTTATTCCCCCAACAACCTCTCTAATCCCCATGATGATAAGAGAGGAATTTCTAAAATTCCTCACTTGTCACCATCATTCTCACTTGGGGACAAGAGGTTCCTTTTTAAGGAGATCTTCTCCCCTCCCAAGGTACTTTCAAAATATTTATCTTTCTTCCACATCATTTGTACCCTTTTCATCTCACCATGTCCTTTAGACACTTCATCCTTCACATGGCAAGATGTGAGGGCTTGTGAGTCCTCAACTCACCATAGCCCTACATCTTAGCCATGGTGGCTAAATCCTGGCCATTGAATATTTATAGAGAATTCAATTTCTTCTATAAATACCCCCTCTTCTCATTCATTCTAGGACCTTATGCATTTCTATCCAACTTATGCTCTTATGTCATTCTCGCACTCATACTTGCATTAACATACTTAGCCTCCATTGTTGCACACTCTTAAGTTTTCATCACATCCATTTTACTTAGTCTATCACATATCCACTTTTATCACTTACATCTCCACCCATTTGCATCACTTTACATCCAAGGAGCACACACATTAAGCTACATCAAGGGCCAACCAACTCATGAATTGAAGTAAGGTAAAAAGTTCCATTTCTTTGTATTTTTTCTTTAATTCATCTTAGGCCTAATCTTGAGTGCTTTTTGGTGTTTTCCTTCCTGCATTTCATTCTATTTTTTATCTTTAAAGTAGGAAAATCACTACACGTGCAGTATTAAAATTATAATGACCTATTACAAACATGAATATATAATCTAAATTGATAAGTTTTGTTTTTTTATGCATTGTTTTCTTGTAATATTTTAAAGAATGATATTGTGACATGTGGGACTTGGGAAGTGGTTGTGTGCACATAAAAATCATGTCAAGTGAATGTTTCAAAGAATAATTTTCCCAAAAACATAAAGATAAGGTGTGAAAAGATTAAACAAACATAGAATCAAATGAAAATAAACTATGTTGATCCTATCATTGAATGGATTTTCCCAAGATTTATGATTGAATATTTTCAATGTGTATGCAATAGTACTTTTGGAAGCATAATGACACTCCTATGATAAACCAAGTGAGAGACTAGTAAAATGGCTAAGTTCGAGATATATAGAATTTTTTTTAATTTTGAAGGAAGGGCTAGGATTGCAAAACATGGGGCGAATACAATCTCAGCTAGTGAATTTGGCTATTTATTCTTACCAATCAATGTTCCAACCCTATTGTCATTGCAATCCCTTGTATTTTAATATCCTAAACATTCCTATCCCTCAAGCGATGGAGATTCCTAAATTTGAGAAGTATAGTTGAAGAGGAGACCTGTAGACTCATGACATGTATTTTAATGCCATGTGTAAATCATACTTCCATCATGGTTGAACTCTTCTAGCAAAACTATTCCTACATTCTCTTAAGGATTCGTGATTCCTTAGAGTGGTGTTTCTCTTTTCCTGATAATTCTATCGTTTCCTTTGATCATCTTGTGAATCAATTCCTCCATAAATTTTAGGCTAATGTCAAATCAAAGGTCACTTTTATTGATCTCATTTGATGTAAGTAGGGTGAACATGAGAAGGTGAGTGATTTTATAGCTTATAGTCAAGCCCTTTACTCTCAGATCTCATTTTCATTACTCGATTCTAAAGTGTAGTGAGTGTTTGTCAAAAACTTGCAGCCAACACTACAAGATAAATGATGCTAATGAAATATTCATCTTTTCTCCATCTATATTTGATTTGTGTGAGTAGTAGCAAAAAATTGCCTAGTATGGCATTCTTCCTTGTCCTCCCATTAGGATGGAAATTCAATTATGCCTATCTTTGTTCAATCAAGGAAAAATAGTGTAGTGGTGAACATGGTGTTTGTTCCCATTGATAAATTTTTTGTAGGTCATAATAGAATATTTACAAAATTATCTAAATCTTATACAAATTTACTATAGAAGATGCTAAAAGATGGTGTAATAAATCTCCTAGAGATCAGAGTACTTTATGAGCCTTATCCCTAGTGGTATGATGCACAAAATTTCTACCAATATCATTGTGTTTCAGGACATGATAGTGAGAGATGTGTGTATTTTCATCACATGATACGAGATCACATCAATAATTATACCATCTAGCTTGATGGTAAAAAGAAGAAATGTAATGAATCTATACAAATACCTAACAAAATAATGTACATTTACACAAATCCCTTTCCATCTCATTTTTCCAACCTTGTCATAATTATTTCTTCTTTTGATTTAACTCCATCTAAGTATGTGAATGTAGTTCCATTTACTTGTGTTACTCTAGATCATACAAATGAAATACCTAATATTACATTCACCTTATGTGACCTACCTTTGAAGAAAGATTTGTCTCCAATGTATATCCCTACTCATGTCTATAATAATGTTATAATAGGTGTAATGGTTGACCTCATGAGTCAGGTCAATATTATTATGGAAGACTCTTTTATAAATAATTTGCATTAGGAGAAATACAATAAATCATAGACTATGCTTTTCATGCATGTTGGAATTTTTGTTGTACCCATTGGTTTCATTTCTTGGTTGGACTTAAAGACTTGGAAGTCCCATTTTTAGTGATACTCAAGTTTGACCTCTTTAGAGTTAGACTAGGCATCTAATGGCTAGTCTTTATGAATGTGGTTGGATTAGTTATCTATAAATTTTTGAAGCTTCCCATTGGGGATATTGTACATAATATCTAGGGTACTAGATAAAGAACACTAGTGGCACATGGTGAATTCTCCCTGGATCAATTTTGGCTCACCTCAATTGGACCTCTATCACCTTGAGGAGACATATTGTACATGGCTTATTTTAGGTATAAGAAAGGGGCCTCAATGTTTAAAGGTGGTTTTACTCTTTCTAATTAGGCCACTTATTTGAAGGCCTCTTTTCATGTTGTTGGCACCTTCAAATTTTTAAATTTTAAGGGCCCATATTGAAAAATCTTCCTTTGCACACTCAGAAGTGCCCCTGAAAAAAATCTGCGCAAGTGACCTACTTTGGAGGGTTATAATTTAAAGCTAGTTGATTTTTGTACAAAACCCCTTTATGGACACACTTATGTGATGTATGTAAATGTTCATGTCAGTTTTCAGCTTCCCATGATGAGTTTTGACAGTGTTTTGAAAAGTGAAGCTGGAGGATTTTGACACTTTTCTGTCGTTTGTGAACTCTCAGTTCTGTAAAGTGGCCTCCCGTTTGAGCTTATATTTTGCAACTAGATGATTGTCTTGAAAAAAATATTATTTCTCTCCATTCTTCTTATATTCATATACTCCCATGTCCATTTTTAGAGCATCATGATTTGATTTGCTATTTTTTTGAGATCTAAAACAAATGCAGTTTGTTCTGATTTTACATCTTCAGTTCTAGACATGTTTCAAGGTGGTCAACTTTGACCCCTAATATCTCGTGAAGATTAATGATTGAATGAAATGATCTAATGTTTCTAGTGGTAGCTTCCCAAGTTTTAATTTGATATTTTTGCAAGAAGGTAATTAGGTGATTTTATTTGGTCTTGAACAGATATAATTGCGGAAAATGTTGACTGAGCAACATTAACATTGAATAACTTTCTCCTCGTGATTTTTTTAATGAGTTGTTTATTGCATTGCATTCTCGATTCAAATTTCTACATGTTTATAAAATTTCATGACTCCTGGAGGTCATTTGACCTATTTCCCAGGGCAATTCCAGAGCCACATTAGCCAGTTTTGATCATTGTGCAAAAATGCTAGAAAGCAAGTTTTAATGGCAACCCAATTCATCTTTTCACTTCAGATGCATATGCAAGCAACCTTAGATCAATTCAAAGGGAAACTTGTTTCAAAAAAAAATAAAATTGTTGGGCCTACATGGGGACCCAACATGCATCACATTGTTGTGATGTTGTAAGTGTTAAAATGGTTGAATGGGGTATGAGAATTCATCAATGGCTATTTCAAATAATTTTCAGTTTGCAATGCATCATGCAGAAGGAACTCTTGAGGATAACACTCAAGCATCATAATATAATAAGTGAGTCACATATTTTAAATATTGATTCATGGCTTGTGAGTACAATATTAAAAATTCTTGTCAGACATAGAGTCTTGTAGATGAGAGGGGTTCTCAAACATTTGCAGATATAAGCTCTTAACAAGTATTTTCTAGCAAGGTATATGGGCTCTTCCATCAATTAGATGAAGGTGGTGTTTCACCTATATTCTAATGGGATGAAGCCATAGCATTATTTAAATCTTGCTAGGTTTTTGAATGGTTACATAATAGTGAGAGAGAAAATATTTTACACTAGCTAATTTTGTTGAAATCTCCTCATCTTTGAGATTCATGGAAGGTAGATAGAGGCTCATCAAATACTTTATGTTTGCTTGATGACATGAAGATTGAGTACAAATGACTAGTTTCAAGCAGTGGAAACAATTTTAAACTGCACAAAGTGGATCTATGCAAAGATTCTTTTGTGGAAATTTCTCATGAAACTTCCCATAAGACACAAGAACAGTCCATTGAATGAGTTAGATGTTTTAAAGAAGATACAAACACTGCATGAGAAAGGAAAAAGTGAAGAGAAGGAGGCGGTAATGAGAGTTACTATGGGATCGAGTCACAACACTCTTTAATATTGCTTGTTGCATTGTTTGAACATCTATATTATATTTTGAAAAGCGAATCTATTACACAAATTGAGATTGTTTGAAGATTCTTTTTTCTGCAGAAGAATATTTAATTGGCCATGCTTAGTACTGTAGAAATACAAACAGGGGATACACATTCATAGTGCTAATCAAATGCTTTCTTAGAGGTGGCTCAATGCAAGAGAAAGAGTCAAGACGACATAAAGGAAATCGACTGCAAGGAATTCTGAGGTTGATTCTCTTAGAAATTGCAACATGTTTTGCAGTTTTCAAAGAACGATGCAAACACAGTTTCAAAAGGCTCAATGAAATTTTTGTGAACTGTTGGAATCAAAATAAAAAAATGTTGAATGTTGCGAGCATGATAGCCACTGTGCCAAGGAGCTATTATTTTTCAAAGTAGGAGCAAGAGTTTGAAGAAAACACCACAAGATTGAGACGACAGCGCGCTAGCTATTTATGCCCGCAGTTACAATGTATTATTTGAGAAAATTTGATCTCTACTATTGCCACAGTGTCAGACTCCAGGGGTCATCTTAATGTTGCATAAGAAATTCTTGCACAGGCACAAGAAGCTAATGAGGGGAATGGCCTGCTACCATGGTGTTGGAGCACGGTGTGGACATCCATCCAAGTACGAGAAGGTCAAACTTGTTGCAACATGCTAGGGTGACCATGGCATTAGCTAAGAGGAGAATCAAGTGCAAGTGGCGCCACTGTTGAAGCAACCATTGCCAATTAAAATGGGGCAATTTGATGTTGTGAATAAAGTTTTAATAGTGGTACTAACGGCGAGTGACATTTTGTGTGGATAAAACTTAGCATGTTTCTACTTTGTGCGAGGATTGTTTGTGTTTTTTGTGAAAATATATCAAAATTGTTTGAGAGGGTTCTATTTTAACACAAATACCCTAATCTCATTGTGTTGAGGTCGAATGTATTATGAAATTTCATGGCCATAGATTCAGTTCCAACGGCTTTTCCCTGGGAATGGATTATCGAAGACAGTAGCCTGTAGGAGAGGATTGCGTTGAGGAATGTATAAGATATATTGCTTGCTGGAAAATGCCATTATTTGTAATGGAGCAGCAGAATGTGAAGTGCAGCAAAGTGGTTGAGTTTCTCTGATTGCATATCATTGTTATGGTTTCTTTTTTCCGTGTTGTATTTGAGATAAAGAAAAACTGTCTTGTTTCCACCGTGCATCGCTCATCGATGCCACTTCTTCCACTTTGGATCAGCAATAGGTGATATCATATATCTCTCTTTAGGCAATCACTAATAGGTTTCATCTTTCCTAAATGTATGAGCGATTGGCGATGAGACCAAGCTGTGTTGATTTTATCGGGCATCACTAATCAAATATTTTCATTTTTCTTTTATCTACGATGTGTGATGGTATCCTTGCAGCATTTGAATGAAAAAGTGGTGGTCCTGTGGTCTATGGAAACATTTGATGAAGGATTTAAATGGGGGGAAGGTAAATATAAAGGTGCACGGGTAAATTTATATTTTCCCATTAAATGATTTTTAAAATCTTTCACGAGAACTTGGCTGCATTATTTCATCACCATTATATTTCTCATTTTTCATTTTCTATTGGAGATGTGCGATGGAGGCCTTGTGTGAGATGGTGGTGGGGCCTGAATTCATTTTTGACATTATCATTTGATAATGTTTTAAAGGTGAGTGGAAATTAAAAATGTGAAAAACAGATGAATGGATTTCTACAATCATTTTTAATTTTAAAATCTTCATAAAGATTTTAAATCAAAAACTTTAATTGTTGGGTATTTAAATTGAAAATTCACAGGTAAAATATTATATTTTCCCAAGAAAGTTTTAAAAGATTTCCCATTTAAAATGGAAAAGGGATTAAATGGCTTCATTTTAAAGTCAAATGTTTTATTTGCTGAGATAAAAATATAAAAGTTTCACGGTAAAAGCAAAAGACATAACTACAGAAAGTGAAAGATGAGCAAGTTAAAGGGAGATTTTTTTTTATAGCGAAGGGTTTTTCACAGCAAGAAAAATATTCTTTCAGTTGCAAAGAAGGGAAAATAAAGGGAATACTTTTTTGTTCCAAGTGAATGATGAAGCAGGAACAACGTGCGAATTGGGGCTTCTTTTTAGCCGGTGGGAAATTATTCATCAACAGACCCGTGTTTACCAGGTGTCACCTTCTGATGTGCATTTAGGGTTTTTTTCTCTCCTTAAGTGTTGTTTTCTGCGTCATTTTGAGGAGAGTTGTTTTGTAATTAGACACAGAGAATACTGTAAGGCCAATATAGAACATTTTAGAGGTTTTGTTTTAGGTTGGATTCTGTTAATATCTATGTAATTTTGATTGCAATATTGGCAATATAATATTGAATACTAGAATTTGAAGACTATTTTACTCTCCTATGTACTGGTTTTACAAATTATGAATAATATATTTGATGTTATCTTATTTGTCTTTATCAATTTTAGATGGATGTGTGGCTCTATTATTGTCTATTAATTCAAAGAATTAATGTAGGTGCTTGAATATGGCTGTAAATTTGTATTAAATTGAGTTGATAAGAAGTAGTGGTCAGGATATTATGTTGAAATACTATAATGTAGCACTTCAGAGCTTCATATAATGTCAGGTGTTAATATTGTTATCAGATTATGTGGGTGTTTAGGTTGACTCTGTTCCAATGGATGAAGCACTAATTTAAGTAGGTTATTCATGTTACATTATGTTGGTTTATTCAACAGCTAATTACAAATTTAAATCAAATTACTTTTCAATCTCAATTTGTTTGTGTGAGGATTTTAATGAATTACATCTCTCATTTTTAAATTAGGCTTTACTCTAGAGGCCAGTCAAGCCTTTAGAGTATTGTGTCTATTAAGAATCTAAAGGAGAATCATATGTTTATAGTATTCTGGGTAATTTGGCACACAAAAGTATTTGTAAGAATATTGTTGGGGAGACCCAACTTGGTTTAACAGAGCCAAAAGTGTCAGAGATTTCAGTGTTTGACTAAATCTTCTTCATTGGCCAAATCCATCTTTTAGTATAAATATTAGAAAGTGGATTTTCTATAAGATTCATTACATATGTTGATTTGGGAACCAACACATGCAAAATAGCACACTTCATCCTCTATCCCTCTAAAGGGTAAGGACAAGAAAGCTCTTTCCCTTAGGCCATATCCCTCTACTCCTTCCGCTTCCCAAATTTTGGTGACATCCTTTGTTTCTTCTACTACTCCTAACACAAGAAAAGGAAAGGCACCCATATTGTGGAAGTTCAAGCATTAGGATTTTAAACTTCTAGTTATATTGATAGTCCCCTGGCCCACCCTCTATGATAAGGGGAATTGTTTCCATTGAGTTGTTCTCATGTCTCAACCTTCAAGGCCTCCCCCCATTTCTCCACCTACCCCCCAGGTAGACAAAGGAAATAGGACCAATTTCAATATATCTATCTCTCTTTTTTTCTTAGTGCCTCCTCATGTTCTTCCTTAGGAGTCTACCCTTCCACCAGTAATAGTTATGGAGGCTACTCCTTTGGTAGAATAGGAGCCCCTAGCATCTTCTCAAGCTACACCTTCTAATTCCCATAGCCACCATAACTGACTTGTGTGAGATGGAAAGCACTGGTGAAAGGCCTTGGCTATGGAGTGTGAAGCTTCTAAGAAGATCAAAGAGGGTTCTTTTCTTTCTACTTTTTCCACTTCTAGTTCCATCTATACTCTTGTCTCTAATTCTCTTTCTACTTTGGTTCCCATCACCTTTGTGATTATTTTGGATTTTTTCCCAATTCCTAATGAATCTCACCCCAAAAAGGTGTAGGTGTTCATCACTCCTAAAATTTAGAGTTTCCTCTTATAGTCTCTCTTCTTGATCTTCCTCCTTTTCTACAACCCAATGACATGCTTTTTACAAAGGTGGTGTCCTTTGTGACTTTGTCTTCTTCTCCCTCTTCCACTTTGTTATGAGGATTCTACATTCTCTACTAAAGCATAATTTGGAGAGTAACCTCACCTCACCCAATGGTTGGAAAAAGTCTTCTCCATCTTTTGAATCTTGTTCCACCTTGTCTTGTGTTGTCTTCATGAGGAACATGACACGACCCTCACTGAAGTTTGTCACTACCCCTCTTCTCAAGGTCATTAGTGACTCTTGGGTGTCTTTCCCTCCTCCTATCAAGTCACAACATGTCACTCTTGAGTACATGTTTGAATTGTTGGAGGAAATTCTAACTTTATCATTGCTCCTTTCTAGTTTGATGAATCTAGTTTAGCATGAGCTTGGTGAGGAAGAAATCAAGGTGGATTCTTCCTTATATATTACTACAAGTGAACTGATTGGTAGCACCCTAGCTATCCTTCGCTATAGACTTATCTTGCCTCCCCTTATTATGATCTATATTTCCCAAGAGAAGGATGACCTGCTAGAGGTGTTGTACTAGAGCAGTGCCTTCTTCATCTTTAGATTGGCTTTGTGTGTTTGTTTATTTTCTCTTGTGCTTGTATATTTATGTTTGTGTTCTCACCTAGACGACACATGCTACACATATAGGTTCTTGGATACAAAAGAGAAACTCTATTGCACACTTCTATATGTATCATTATTCTTCTATATATCGTAAACTTCTCTTTTTCACATTAGGAGTGATGCAAAGCATTGGGGAATTCAGGCCTCTTCCATGTTGACCAAATTTCTACTTTTTATTTATTCTTCATGTGCTATTCTTCTCGTTCTAATCTATCTTGTGGGGATTTGATGATAATTCATATATATTATATTATATTTATCTATCTAGATCTATGAGCAGTTCTGACCCCAAATAATCAAATCCTCATGTGATCTTGATTTATTCATCTCTACTTTTCTCCTTGTGATTTTGTGCTTTCTATGTGTTTTCCCTTCAATGATAACAAATTCCATGACTACACCTCGCTATGTCTCTCATGCCATGCCATCTCTTTTTTCTTTTTCTTCTCCTTAGAATGGCCTATTCTCCCATGTGTAGTGAAAATTATTCTAATATGGGGCTATCATATATGCTCTATTTTAAAGAAGTTTTTAAAAATATTTTAACATATATGTCTCAATGTCTTATATCTTGTTATCTAGCTTAGGGGCAACCTGACTAGAATTTTTTGGTACTTTTCGTGACTATCCAATAACGTAGTTTGTAGCATCCACAAGCCTATCTACTTAACATATGATCTCTAGCCTTGCTAGTGATACATATTAGCACCATCTTTTAGCTGATCAGATTATGTCATCCCATGTCTACTAAAATTTCATCATGTTTATTTTTTCACTTTTTTTCCTAACATGTTTGTCTATAGCTAATATGTTTGTGGTTAGATTGTCTACAATCAAATTTGTAAGATGGAAGACTTGTGTCCTCTTCCGTCCTAGCTCATATTCTCTACATCGCATATACCAAATTGAAGGCTTGTATCATCTTCATCCTAGGTATATTCTCTTCATCCTCTTTTTGCTTTAGCTCACACATGTTAAGATACATATGCTTTCTAAAGTGGGGGAAAAATGTAACATCATAAAATTGTACCCCTAATGTAATTTCACATTACATAACCTTCACCTTAGCCTAATAAAGACTATATTATTGATCACCTTTTTCTTCACCTTCATTTTTTTCCTTAAGCTCTTTTCTTTCAATTGTTGAGGTAATTTTTATCGAGGATGCTTCAATGATGTGTAGACGTCTACATTCCTTTTGAATGTCCTGACAAGATTCCTAATCCTGTTTCCATAGGGACATTACACTTATGCTTTCCTATGAAGCATAATACCTTTATAGTCATAGACGTTCCCAAAAAAAACCCCCTTGCAAGAAATTATTTATTCAAACTCATATTCTTCCCTCTCATTCATTTTCATTCATTCAATATCTCATTTAACTTCATTCTTGCAATGCCATTCTCTCATTCTACACTTTTCACTCTTGTATTCTTGCTCTTTTGCATCACTTCTACACCATTGTTGTTCAAGATTCTTGTGCATTCATGGCTCTCATGTCTATGCCTTTGTGTTGCACTATCTTTTGGCTCCTCAATCTCATTGGAAGGAGGGTAACATTACCTTATTTGCATTATCATTTTTACTTAAGTAGCATATTGATGTCGTGCATGTTCTCTTTCTTTATCTTGTCATTTCATACTATCTATTGTATATTTCTCTATCTTGTTGTCTCTTAGGTTATTCATAGAGGTGGACACACCAAAACGGGGGTTTAAATAAGGAAAGCCCCAAAAAACACCCCCAAAAATTTTTATTATTTACTTGTGTACAAGTTGTTCATGTCGAGCTTTGTGAGAGGCTTCATAGTTGGACCACCTGTGAGTTTGGTCTTTACATTCACCTTTTATCTTTTTTTTCAATAATTTATTTACTTGTGCATTTAGTATTCTTCTTGTTGTACTTTTCTTTATTTATAGCATTCTCTTAGATTAGTCAAACTGTCAAACTTCATTTCCCATGTCATTGGTAGATCCTATGTGTTTTGGTAGACTAACTCTATTTTTTATTTGTACAAGACTACAACACATTGTGTGGATGTCTGTAAGTTGCATTGCCATTCTCTAGCTATGAGCTAGTCTATTTGTCTTTGAGACCCCTGAGGTCTACTCATTCCCTATCCTAGAGACTCACTTGGAGTAGTGAATCTTGCCCTCTATAATAAGTAATTCCATAGGAACCCAATAATTCACAAAAATCACAAACACTTAAAATTTATTATTTATCTTAAATGAGTTCTTGACATATTATTGGTTATACCAATCAAGAGTGTTAAATTCTCAAATATCCCTGAAGTGTTGAACACCCTTCTTACAAAGATAATTATATTTTTCTTAAAGATAATGGCTAGAGGTTATTCATGGTAATGAACAAGTGTTTCCACCAAATAGATAAATTAGCAAAGCTAAAGCACTATAGGGAATCCCACCTCTAGTTCACTAATGTGTAGACTTGTTACCGAGCCTTTTAGATTAGTTATAGGGGAAATGGTGCCTTACAAAAAAAATGTGCAAGTGAAACCTTATCCAGCCATTCAACTCCTTGACACATTCCTCGTAGTAGCATGAATAATTCCATGGTGAACAAGAATTTTCAATTTTTCCTCTCTAGATACAACCCTGGTTATCCATTTAGTTGATAAATAGGTCCCTTATATTTTGGGATGTACTAGGCCTAACTCACCTTTATCTTTAGGTTATATACAATGCATCCAAGATGTGGTTTTGAAACTAGCCTTACCATCCCAATTTTTCCATAAGATCTGCCAAATAATTTGATTTAAGTATTCATATCCTTTTTTGGAGGGCATCAAACATGAAGAATAATAAACATGAGAGGCCAAGAATACCTGATTAACCTCTTGGATTTTACTAGCAAGTGAATGATGTTTATTCCCCAAAGTAAATATTTTATTTTCAACTTTTTTATGAACCAATTCCACATATCTAACACCGTGACACACAATCTAAATGAGATGCCCAAGTAATGAGTAATATTCCCATGCCTAATATGCTTCCATTCTTGAGGAGTCCATTGAGGGATTAGATTAGGTTTTATCATAAGAAATTTCATTTTATGATGACCAACCTTGTTGAACACCTAAAATATTGAGAGGGAGGGTGAATCAATATTCACTAACATTATTTAACTTCATCAACTTTAAAAATTCATTTAATGCATCATATTAAACTTGCTTTAATGGAAAGGAACATAGAAAGCATGCATCACATCAAGGAATAAAAGAACATTGGATTTATGTGAAAAACCCAAAAATGGAAAAACTATGGTGAGGATTAGCTCACAATATACTGTAACCAATTATAGGATATTATAAAATGGCTCAATGTCAGGTGGACTCAGTGTCTAGAGGACTCATTTTCCAAAGAATATAGAAGAAACAACTCACTACCAAGATAGAAAAGAGGGTGGCTCTTTGCCAAAGATTTAAATGATTATAATGCATCTATAGTATTTTGAAGAAAGTTCCAATTATGCACAAAAATATCACTTTACACACTTCATTCTTCATCACTTATTGACCTCTTTGCACTCTACTCTACAGCAGATTTTGCACACAATTATCTAAAATCTTGCATTCCATAAATACATTCACATAAGGAATGAACCTTATATATACCTCAACCTACAAATCATCAATCAGGTTGGACTAATTAGATGTTTTGTGCAACACAACAACATGTTGGATTAAAACTCAACAACACATGCCTCATAGAATAAACCAAAATGTGTGACACATAAAAATAGTTTGGTATGACCTATAATCACTCTCATAAGATCGATCAATACATACTTTAATTCCACACAACCTTAAACCTTTTAGGTCTGCATTGCTAGTGATGTATTAATAGAATGAACCAACTATTCATTCACAACTTGACACATGGACCACAAAAACCCTTGCCACTTGGATCACACACACTTCCAATATATTTAAACACATCCTAAAAACTACATAGCAAACTATTCATCTACAGTGGAATGCAAAGCATTCCAACATACACTCTATCACTGCAACTTGGCCATTACAGAGTCCAATACTCTATAAAAAAATTATATTCAACTATGGAAGACCTCAAGTCATGAAACTTTGCATTTAGAATCTTCCAAAACATACCAATATTACCTCAAAACTACATAACTAGATTCCTCATAGTGGAGCAATGCGGACAACAAAACTGGTTCACTAAACACTAAAACTACACTTTGGGACTTAGGAAAATATCCAAATCATTTGGTCTTCTTTGGACCCACACTTTTGTATCTCTACCATGGATTTCCATTAATAATGGGTTGCCATCAATAATAACACCATATACTATCATACTCATCAATTCTCATCAATCTCCCCACTCACAATCTCTTCACATATCTTGCTCATGTTGACAACCAATGATATTCTAAATAACAAAAAAGCTTCCAACAATCTCCCCCAACAAGTCAGGTTTCCAATAATCTCCCCCTTTGTCATTGATGACAACACAATCTCAATATTCTTAAGCTACTCAAAGTTTCCCCCCATTAATATCAAGGGGAAAGGGTTCTTAGTATCTAAGTCTTCAAATTACTCCAACTATTCTCCCTTTTTGTAAGTATACATGTATATACATGAGAATAGCCACACCTTACTACTTCACTCCAGTACTCAATACTTCTCCAATAATTTACATTAGAGCTCGGCTCCCTCTAACAATTTTATCCTACAAATATTGACCAAAAATATATTACAATTCTCTTCTAATACTTGCAACATATGTACAAAGAAATAAAAAACTACATAAGTAAAACATAAATGTACACAATCAACTAGAAGAGGGTAAAGTACCCTTGTAAGAAACCTTGAAATTCTAGGTGTGTATCCCATTCATTCTTCCCAATCTCCCAATCCTTCTTGGCGAAGGGAAGAAGAATGTGTTGCTCTTAATATGAACAAGGAGATTTTTTCCTTCATCCAAATAAATGGGCGCTAAATCCTTTTGTACCATCTTTTCTGCACTTGATACCACATCAGTGAAGGAGGTAATCCTTGCACTTACTCAATCTCTGAGATGACAATATTGCACAATGATCTTTTCTTTTTTTTCTTGTAGGTGGAAAAATTTTCCATGCAAATTCTCTATTAGTGTCCTTGTTGCACTATCTACACAACTTGCTAGATCATAGACATGAAAGTCCTGACCAATATGTGACTCTATTGAATCTACTGGTCCTTAATGCTCCTTGTAATAGGCCATTTTAAGAAAAATTGAAACAAAGCCTTTTCTTCATTAAAATATTTTTGTGCATCTCTTACTTTTTCTTATAATTTACCATGTGTACCATTTCATTTATTAGATATGTTAATCAATATCTTATCGTTGACCTTATTTTCCGTCTCTTCATCTAATCTTTCTTCTAGATCAATAGAATAATCTTTCTTTAAGTTCTACACACTAGTCAAACAATCATCAATAACCATACCAAGAATATCTTTGTGTAGCAACTTGGTACTTCTTCAATCAACTCTTCACTCTTCTAGTGAGTTTGTAATATCTCCTTCCTTTTGGAGGCATGGAAAGCATCACCAAGTTGTAGTTTGTGTAGGGGAGAGATTTCACTCATGTCCACTTTCCCTTGTTGCATAGGTATCTGCAAGAGCTATGCAAATACCATCAGTTCAAGCTACAACTACATGTCTATCAAGTCCTTTAAAGAATACCCGGAAGCTCCAAAGGATTCACCAACAACATTTGAATGTTCTTCTTCCTTCTTATCCTTCCCATTTTCTTGTTCTACACTATTGAGGTAATATTCTCCAATATTATTTTCCCCAATAACGTCTTCACCATCCAGAGGAGGAAAGTTTTCATCCTTTTATTCCGCAGACTTCTTTGGGTTTTCTTGATCATCTTCTTCCTTCTGCTCTACATTTTCTCTATGTTAGGAGGGGAAAATTTTGTTCTTCTTGTGTTTCTACCTTCTCCAAGGAAACCTGTACATCATCATTCTTTTCTACATTCTCCTCTACTAAAAGGGAATTATATGTAATTTTGTCTTCTTGCATATTCCTAGACTTAGACACATGCTCATGTTATGCACTATCAAGCTCAATAGTACATTCATTGATTTTTGGAACAAATGTGTCATGCTTGAATTGCTCTTCATTTTTTGTAGGAATCCTCAATTCCTTTTCTAGATTTGCAACTTTTTGTAGTGTTTCATTCTTCAATATTTTTGTCTTATGTGTCCATTCTCATCAAGGTGCTAACTTTGTGGTTTTTCCTAAATACTCTGTTATATACTTGAGAAAAATTTTATGGGTCCTCATAAGTGAGGGAAGAACCAATATTCTCTAAGGAAAAATTTCTTATTTTTGCATCTTCATCAAATGCTTCTTGTCTTCTCACACTTAGAACACCTTTTAGTTCATCTGAAAACTAACTCTCAATTTCACTAAGATAGGTATTAAATGTTACCATGTATTTTACAATGGCCTATTCGATGGTGGGCTTATTCTCATTGTTCTCTTCTAAAAGACAAAATTTCTCAATGTTATTAAACAACACATTTAATTTTAATGGGCTATGCTCCCTTACCAGACAGGTCTTTTCTTTCTTCTTCTGCTTTCCTTTGGAGACTTTTCTCCTTCTCCTGAACTATTTTCTCTTTTCCAAATAAAAAAAGATTTCTTTCTCTTTTCTACTTCTTCCTCACTTTCTATATCTGCAATATCCTCCTCCTCCTCCCGCTCCCGCTCCCGCTCCCCCTCCCCCTCCTCCTCCTAATAAAAATAGTACTTTTGAATTTAGCTTAAATGCATAAAGTGAAATTAGCCTTGTAATCATTTAAATTTTAATTTATTATTGGCTAATGAATGATAACTCTAACAATTTCTCCCAAGGTTAAACTCATGTAACTTGTCACCCCGCAATGTCTTACATTATTACCTTTCTTATATGAATTACACTTTTATAACATATTCCATAAGCAATACACTATATATACGTAAGTGTATTGTAGTATTCAAACAACACACTTTTTCATATGAACTTATATAATACTAATATTAAAATAATAAAATATTAACATAATCATTTCAATTAAATCTCTATACTTGTTTAGTAATCTTTTTTTTTCCATTCTAAACATTGTAAATGTACCTTCATACAACGATCCTTTTTTTATCAATTATGTACTATTATCTTTTAAAATTTAATAAAAAAATCTACTAGATAATCAATCACAATATATAATTAACAAACCTGCATAGCCTTATTGTATTGAGATTAAAAGCATATAATTTGAAATGTGACCAAAAAAATTCCATATCAATAATTAATAAACCTACATAACCATGTTTTATTAAGGTAAAGCATATAATTTGAAATGTGAGCTAAAAAATTCCATATCAATAATTGCAGTGAACAGTAACCCATTTGGTCGTAGTTAGTGTTGCACAGCTTGCAAATGTGCTTCACGTTGGAATTAATAGGTGATTTGTGAAGATAGAATACCATATACATAGCTATTTCAAGCACGCTTTGAACTAAACTAACAAAATCTAAGCTTTGCTAGCGAAACAAAAGTTACCGACCTTTTCTTCCTCGAATGAAACATATCAATGATTGAATGGCACCCTTGAACAGTAGCATAGAATGAGACAGACAAACAAAACAAATCAAAATACACGGAATTAGGAACCAAAAAATATATATTAAATAAAAAAGGGGAAAACCTCAACAGATCAGAAGAAAGTTGGTCAGGCTGGCCACCATTGTTTTTAGGGATAATGGAAGCTTCTTGCCAAAGTAGAAGAACGTTATTGGCTACACATTTACAGTTTGCACCTACAAAACTGACCATAGTGGAAATTTTTGGGCAAGTGTCTTTAGCTGTGAGTTATTCACTTGTCTACATAAAAATGCAACTTGGGATAGGAGATCCTCTATGTGTGAGAAACACTGTTAATGATAAGGAATCTACGTGTATTTGAGTGAATGATCTGATGGAGGAGTAAAGACGGTACTTGTAATAAATGTAGATATTTTGCATTTTTGTCACAGTTATTCAGAGTGATCTCTATCCCACACTTTGTATCTACTATAGAATATTCCCCTTTTCACCCAGAATTGCTCTACTGTTTTTGTACTGTTCTTCCTGGGAATCTGTACTTCTTGTCAACGAATCCTTGGATTATTGTGAATTACTTCTCAGGGTGTGGTGCATTTTGCTATATACAACTGCAGAAAAGGACTCAGAGAGATGATAACCTCACTAGAACTTAGGAAAAAGCATACCCATACCACAAGTTGACTATAAGCATCGTATTGAGCTGGTTTCCAATAATTCTGATGTGTAAAGCTAAAGGCAATTTGATCACTAGTGCTTTGCCGATCATGAATTTAAAATACCCAAAAATCCTCGTGCTCTTCACAGATTTTTCTTCTTATTGTGCCGATTTCAATTTGCATTAGGAATTTTTTGTTTGAGTACTCCAAAGACAGTTTTTTGTTTTGTTCAATGGCTTTTCCTCTCCAGCTCGAGGCGGGAATAATTGGTATGCCATTTAGACCATACTGCTTTACGAAATATAAATATAATCTGGATCGTTTAGATTTATGATCATTTTGCTATTCAAATTAGAATTCAAGATATAGGCCTATGTACGGCCACAATAGAATTTGTAACATTTTCCTGGTTGATCTTAGAATGAAGTATGTTGTAGACAGATAGGACATGTATTATTTGTACTCTGTGCTGGTCAGAGAAGAGTTACGGAGCCTGTTGGCTTTTGCATAAATACAGTTTCATTCCCAAGCGAGAGTGAAAAGCTGATTTCTAGTCAAGATTTGGCTTGATATAACTAAACACATGTTTCTATTCTGATGTTTATTCCATAAATTGCGTTGTATCAAAACAAGCGTACCCTCCTTTTAATCCCTATTTTGATTTGCATTTACAATTTTTTCTGCAAATTTCGTGCTCATTCGTATGTGCATGTTTTAGTGTAAATTAGTGGATTTTATTACTCATTTGGATTTAAAAGATTTGTGCCGTCTTTGTTGGATTTGCTACTCATTTGTATGCACATTGAGATTTGTTTGGGTGGTCAAGAACTTTGCCTTAAGCTGAATTTACATGAGAGTGCAAACTGATGTGAAACATAAAACATCATTATTAATTTTTCATGGTGGTCTGTGGTGCAGGAAATATAACTTCACTGGCACTTTTCCTCTCACCTATGTAAGTACTGCACTAACATGTGAACATTCACTATTGATCAAGGTAACGAGCTTATATATAAAAATAATTGGCTTTGGAAATCGCAGGACAACATTCTGGGGGATATACAAGCTTAAGTCTACCCAAGAGTATTCAGGACTTCCATATGTGTGTACCTCGTGCAACTGTTGTCTTTGGCTACTTTACGGAGCCCCATTTGTCAAACCACACAGCACTTTGCTGCTCACGATCAATGGTGCAGGCTTTGTTTTTGAGATATTCTACGCGCTGTCCTTTCTGGAATTTGCCCCCAAGCAGAAGAAGGTAACTCATTATGCCAGCTTATGTTTGTGATTGAAGGCCATTTGGTGGCTATAAGCCTTGTCAACAGTGTCAATGCTTGACTAGATTCCATGCAAGAAGCTAAATATATAGTTGTCATTTTTCTGACAAGGATTCCTTCAATATATGTTGCAGGTGAAAACAGTGCGGTTAGCCATTGCAATGGCAGTTGCTTTTGTCATGGTTGTTGCAGTTACGATTTATGCGCTGCACACATACCGTGCAAGACAGTTAGTGGCTGGCAGTTTAGGTGTGATCCTTTCTTTCGTCATGTATGCCGCCCCGTTATCCGTTGTGGTAAGTTTTGAATCTTATTTTCCTAACCTAGATTGCTATGAGAAGTGTACAAAATATCCAAAAAGTTAAAAAATTCTTGTTTCTACCCAAAAACTAAAAACCCTAACGTAATGTAATTAGCAGATGAATTCGTCCTTCATGAAAGTTGATGAGTTTGTGTTTTTCTTTGCAGGGAGATGTTATCAGAACCAAGAGTGTAAAGTACATGCCAATTTTAGTCTCCCTATTCAGCACCTTAAATTCACTTGTGTGGTCTGGATACTCTATAATGGCCAGTGATATCTTTATAGCAGTAATCTTCTCCCTCTTCCTAACGCCATTTTCGAGTATGGTTTTCATGTGATTCTTTCCAAGGACTATGCACATTTTTTCTAATTAAATTATTCTTTTCTTTGCAGGTGCCCAATGGCATTGGTTTCCTTTTAGGATTAACTCAGCTCATTGTTTACTTCATTTACAGAAGCTCAGAGCCTCTTTTACCTGTATCTACCGAACTTTATAAACTTCCTGAAGCCAAAAAGATAGATGATGCATTCCATCTGCCAATCCATATATTGAAGGTGTCCACCTCAAATGTTGACAAAGTGGCCACACTGAATCTTGTTAACGAGGATCAAGTTTGATTTCATTCTCATTGGTCAATGATTAACGGGGTCTATACAGTGTACAACCTCCCCAGACAATCAGACTGTTTAGTTGCATGAGAATCAGCATTAGCAGATAAAGAGGAGGAAGATGGCTATTTACTATTTAAAGATGGATACCCATTGGAGAGGGAAAATATAGAGAGAGTTTATCCCTTGGGGAGCTTGATTGTAAGATTTTATCTCCTATTCTTCAATAATGAACAGTTTGCTTGGCAGTGCAATTCATTAAATTCTTCAAAGTTCCATGGTTGTATGATTATGCATTTCTGTATGTACTTTATATCTTGAGATGGAATAGTTTACAGATCAGACTAATCAAACTGAAAAATGTCTCATAACTATGCACTATAATAATAACATCACAGTACGACCTCATGTCTATACATAGAAAGAAAATAAACAATTGTAAAGCAGAGAAAGAAGGCGACAAAGAAGTCAATGCTGAGTAGATGCTCAAGCCAATGGACGATGGGTGCATAAGCATCAAAGACATTTTAAGGAATAGAATAATAATAATCAAAAAAATTACACAAGTAATTAATGAGAATGCATATAAACTTTAACGATGGAGATTCGATTGCATTCACAATGAAAATGGAGGAACGATGTATTAGATGGAAAATGGACTTCACAAAGTAACCGATAAATACAAGATACGTTTATAAAAAGGACATTGATCGCCCACTTCTCTTTTTCCAATGGAGAAAAACAGTAGAAAATCCCTTCAATGCGCACAGGTCTCTTAAAAAATTAATATATTCCAAATTGAAGATGCTTCAGTTGAAAAAAGAAATAATGTGAGATATTTGATGGTCTTAAAACATAAGAGTCTCTTGACTTCCTACAAAGATAGATAGTATATTATTGAATGACACAGCATCATATTCATTTATCATTTAACAATGGAAACATAAAAAGAACACCGAACAAATGCAAATAGTCAAATAAGTATATATAAACATATAGTTGAATAAGAGTACAATACAATATTATAATGAATAGTTATGGAATATTATTTTCTGTGATGATTTTTTTGTTATATTATAAAATATATTTTACTATCTATTCAGTATTCTGGATGTACATTTGATTGTATTTGTTAATTAATCAATGTTAATCATACTATATTTCAATATAATGACCTTACGCAAAGGATCTGCATTATTAGTTCCTGCCTCGGCTATACTACTGGCTTGATCTTTCTCAGTTTCCAATTATTTTTTACCATCTCAAGCAATCAAATATGATTTGATATCATTCAGTCGTTTCAAATTTCAATTCCTTCCGACTTTTAAGGGAAAGGTCGTCTGAGCTGTCACAGCACAACACCAACTCAAATCAATGTCAATTTCTTTTGTGACAAGAAATGGGCCTTCTTCACAACGAGGTAGCCATTTCTAAATGCATTAATCATTTAAAAACAACGCACTACTTTTCATCATCTTCGTGCCAGTTTATGCTATTTTTTTTCTACTAATAAAGCAGTTGCTTCCAGTTTTCTTTTGGAAAGATGTAATCCATTTTGCTATTAAGCAATAATAAATAACATTTCAATAAGACAAATGAATAAACCATCATCTTTCAAAGAGGTTTGATTATATATATATATAGGCACTGATTTTTTAGAACAGAAAGGATGTGATTATAAGTTTATTCAGTAGGAAAGTGTATATTTAATATATTTTTTTTGTTTCATATTTATTTTTGCTGTAATTTTTATTTATGAATGTATTATTTTATCTTTTAATCTTTTTATTTTAATGGTTTAGAATTATTTATGATTTTCATCTCTTTTTTCTCATCTTGAAGATTATAGTTAGTGTAATTCTATATATTTTGAGAACTATATATCTCATCAATTTTCAAGCTGGTTGAGGAGTCTAAAATATGATTGCCACTAGTTGACTATTTTTTTTTTTAAAATTGTGCATTTGAAAAATTGTCTACTTAAAAATGAATGCTAAGACATTATTAGAACATCGCATAACATCATCATAGAGAGTATTGTCAATAAAGCAATAGAGTAGTTAAGAGTAGATAAGAATCTTTTAAGATTAGAAACAACTCTTCATCAACACCTTCCATTTCAACTTTGGATAATCTTTTAGTTATTCATTACAAAAAATTAACAAGGGATATGATCAAGGAACTAGGGAAAATTTAATAAACTTATATACCCTAACATTTTAAATTCATTAAATATGTTCATAAATATTGTTTTGACATTTGATGTATGTTTAAGAGAAAAATGAGAAAACTTGAGATGAATGCTTTGTTTAACAATAGGATGTGATTTTATGCTATATACTAAAAAAAAATAGTAGTGCAAAAAGATTAAACAACAAAATATTATAAGTTTATGCGAATTCACACTAAATTACACCTAAACAATGGCACTAAACATTGCTTAACACATTTTATATTTCAGAAAGAATTATAATATTTTCTATGGACGAATGCTAGATATGAAGAGTAATTGTTGAGTAATAATTTTAGCAACTAATTTTAACCTCATTTGAAAATTTATAAATATATGGATGATTTATTTGTAATCAATATATAATTAGAAAATTCTCATACCCATGTCATTAGGGTTCCACATCACAAACAACCCACTGCATCACTAAAGGAGAAATGGGCATTCGACCAAATGCACTTGGCGATGTGTTCAAAATATGTTTTATTCATTTTAGTTTCTTGTAATAGCAAAACATCAATCTTGTGTTCCAACACACAATTATTCAGAGCTAGCTATTTGTGGGGGCTATTTAGCCCTCTCACATTCCAAGAAAAAACTTTCATTTAGGACCATTCCTTGAGGACACCTCCAATTTCCTATGCTTACCAATGGCAATCTCTTTAGCTCTCTCCCTATTCCTAGTCTATCTTTTGTTGGGTCTTCTAGGTTTGGAATCCCCACCCACATTCGATTTTTTTCTTACATTTCTTTTTTGGAGTTATCCATAACTCATCGTCATTGGCTTGATCCAAGGACAAGGTAGTAGCCACCTTCTTTTCAGAACCGAAGTTTAACATATCAACAACTTCATTCAAGCTCTCACCTTCTTCCACATTCTTTATCAAGTCCTGATTAGGGGGTAGAGCATAGACCATTTCCACCACCTGTGACACAAAGGTCCCCTAAACACCAGGTAACAGAGAAGACAATGTTAATATGCAAATTTTAATATAAATTCCATAAATTGAACTATTTAAGCATATTGATTTAAAACATATTGACAATGCAAATGAAATTTTCAATATTTTTTTAAAATAAAGGTGGCAGAGCCACAAAATTATTCAATTTTGAAATGTTCAAGTAATTGGATTTAAAACATAAAGAAATGCAAATGATTTTTTTTCATTTTCAAATATTCAAACATGAAATCAAGGTTTTCTTGAATGCAAATTTTTTTGTTTGATTTCAATTTAGGGTTTTCAAACGCAATTTATTTTGTTTGATTTCAATTTAGGGTTTCAAAAATCAGTTAGGGTTTTTCAAATGCAAGTTTTTCTATTTGATTGAACAATTTAGAGTTTCAAAAAGTAATTTTTTTCTTTGGTTATGATTTGAGGTTGATGTTTCTATTTCTTTTCAATATGTAAGGGTTTCATTTCATGTTTTATTTTGATTTCTATAAATCACCATTTATTTTATTACAGGTAAATAAAAAAATAAAATACTCAATAGAAATTGAAAAAATACATATTAAAACCTAAATTTCTAGTAAAAAATTAAAAAAAAGGTGAAAAATGCAAAAGCAGGGCTAGGCACTTACCTAGAGGTCATTGTTTGTTCTTCTTCAGTTAGGATCCCTGCACAGGTGAGAATGACTAATGATTTCATTTTTTAAAAATAAATACCACTACAAAATAGGATCCCATTTGTAAGAAGTCAGATCCCATTTCCTAAAGGCTGGCTCAAGACACCATTACTAAACAAGATCCCATTTATTAAAAAACAAGATCCTATTTTCTTGAAGCCGGTTTTGGGTTTTTCGCTAAGGAAAAAGCTTCCACGTTTCATGGAGTCATCTTCTTGCATTTACCCATCCTCATCAAGATAGTTAGATTCTTCATCACTAGATACACCATTATCTTTTTCAACATAATAACTCTTCTTGAGTGATTTACCTTTATGATCCTTTTGTTTGTCATTTAAAAATTTTATTGGACATTTATAGGCATAATGACCTACCTTTCCACAATTGAAACATATAAAGGGTAACTTACCTCTATATTTTCCTATACCCCTTTACAATCTCCTTACAAAATTTTCTTCCACCTCATCAAGATCATTCATATTTGATTCATCATCCTTCTCTACCTTGCTGAATTTAAAGGGTGTTTCTTTCATTGTAGCATCTTGAACAAAATCTCTTAATTCAAAAGAAATTAAAGCACCAAACATCTAATCTCTAGAAGATTAATCTAAATTTTGAGCTTCCTGAATAGTAGAAACTTTAGAACTTTTAAGATTTAGGAAGAATTATCAATACCTTTTTTACTACTTCACTTTCTTCAAGCTTACCACAAAGACCATTGATGGCATTACCAAATTCATCCACTCTAAGCATGTAGGTTGTAATGTATTCAATTTTTGGCATCCTTAGGTTTTCAAATTTTTCTTTGAGATTCTTCATCTTTGCTTGCTTGACCTTATCATCTCCTTCATAAATGCTATACAACTTCACTTGAACCTCTTTAGCAATTTTGAGACTTATCACATTTCCAAGTCCAGAATTAGAAAGAACACTTAAGGTAACATTTCTTTCTTTTCAATTATTCTCATAATGCTTGAACTCATCATCACTTGCCAAACCATTAGCAGCTATAGTATATCTAGTTTCAACTAACTTCTAGACACCAAATCCTAGAGAGAAAAGAAAGGCTTCCATTCTAGCTTTCCAACAAGCATAACTCATTCCATCAAACATAGGAGCTTTGACACCCTTCTTGTGCGTTATTTAGATCTACCTCAACTAGTTAAGCTTCTCCCAAGGAACCACAACTATAATACCAATTGTTAGAAACACATGAGAATTGAGAGAGGGGTGAACCATTTGCATGTTAAAAAGATCAAACCCTCATTAATCCTCAAACCCTTATTAACTTTTAGATCCTTATTAAGCATCAATAGAAAGTAAACATATGAAAAATAAACACAACAATACCATACACAAGTGAACACTAGATTTATGAGGAAGAACCTAATCAAGGAAACCCACGATGTGGATTATCTCACATATATATGGATAGAAAAATTGAATACAATTGGCCCACTGCCAAAAGGGCTCACTACCCAAAAGAGAAGAAAGTCTCACTGCCCAAGAGACTCACTATTTGAAAGAAAGAAGAATAGAAGAAGACTAGTACAAAGATATTCACTATCTCAAAGCAACAAGAAAAATCCACCACTCCAACTCTGCATCATCTGCAACCTTCAACTCACTACCTTTAGCAACTTCAGGCACATTGAAAATGTGGACACCTTTTTCTCATTGCATCTAGTAGCCTTAAGAATTTAAGCTTGCACTTAAATCACCAAACATGATCACATTTTCATCACACAAAACTTGCACATCTACCACCACACATCTCCAATAATTAACCTTACTTATATATCCTCCACAACTTCAAAAAACTTTCTCCATATTGGCCTCAATAAAATGTATGTACCTAAACCTTCAACCACCAAACAGGTCAACACCAAGCCCTTTTGTGGTGGAAAGAAGTGAAGGAAGACCACACTAAGGGTTAACTAGGACTGAAATCTACACTGACACACTTCTCCATGCTTCCAAAAATAACAAACAACCTCTACAATTAGTGCTAGCATGTTAGGTTGGCCAAACCTACACTGACATGAGCAAGTGGCCATATACACACCTATCCAAGTGTAGAAACACCATGTGAACCACACAACAACATTCCAAAACATTTAATAATAATCAACAACACTATCACAACCACCTGAAAAAAAATCTTGTTACTTATGTGGATGGTCACTGACAATCAACATTCAAGTCAATCTCTTAAAGTGTACAGATTACAATTTATTTCAAATGAAAACATAGAACTAGAAAGTATAAAGAATAAAATAGAGTAGGGAAACCTTTTTTCAAATCCAATAAAATATATATATTGTCTTGTTTCTTATTCCCAAGAATCTTCAAAGAACTCCATAAGAAGATTTGAAAAGGACAAGTATGAAAAAAATAACAAGGTATCGATGCGATCTCCTCCCATCCATACAATTGTAGAATGACCCATCCCTGAGTATGAGGTATTCACTTAAGCCACCCAAAACATCTTAACTCAAGACTTAAGAACATGTAATATAATAACCTTTCACATATATAACAAACCTTCATAAAAATCAATTCACATAAGTTCAAACACATTTCTACCACATTGGCTTATCCCAAGGAAAACCGCTTAGGGGGAGTGGGGGTTCAACTAGAAATGGGTAAAATAAATATATATTTAAAAAAAAAAACACATCTCCATAATAGCTCTCCACAAACCACCATACGAACACCTACACAACTCAACACCCCTTATTCCTCCCAATGCATATAATTAAAAATATAAAAGGTGTTGAAAACCCATAATACTGAGAGGGGGGTGATTGAGTATTCTATATGACCAATTACTCACAAACCATCTAATTAATGAAATGTATCTTACTACAGCTATAAATGAAAGTATGAAATAAATCACAAGATCACATAACACATGAACACTAGGATTTTTACGTGGAAAACCCAATGAGGGAGAAGCCACAGTGAGGATTAGCACACAATGTATTATAATTGGTTATAAGATATTACAGAGGCTCACTGCTAGGACACACTGTCCTTATAAAGCTCACAACTAAGGATAGATACAAAAAATAAATGGCTTCACAACCAAAGATTGAAATGATATAAAGTGCACCTTCTTTATGCTGAGTTTAGTTCTGCTGAAACTTTGAACACAAAACACTGCTCAAGTTAGCAGTTGCTCAATATTCATAACAATCTTGCACTTATTATGATCTCACACATCTAGATTCACATGTTTGTGCAATGCCAGATCTCTTGCACATAATTTCATATCATATCATATATCTTGTGTGCTCTACCTCTAAAAGAAGTCTCACATATATACCCAATTAAATATGTATGCATCAATTAGGTCGGCCTAATTAGATGCAATCCTATTTTAATTTAAAATAACTTTATCAGTTCAACACACAATTCAAAAAAATCTTCATGCCCAACCCAAGTGTGGAATACTTGATTTAATTTGGGAGGGACCAAATGTAGGTCCTATTAACATCCACAATACATACTTATCCTTTACAACACATAACATGTATTAGGTCGATCAACAATTAGATCTAATAACAAAATAAGCCAAGTAATTATACACAAACAATTCATATGATCATATAATTATCACTATATAGAATATATAGTAATGAAACATGTGAGAAATATCCCATAAATTTCTAGGACTAATTCTCAAATTCAAAGAAATGTGGACTAGATTATATATGTTCAATCACAATGTATAAGCCAAAACTGAATGTTGAAATTTTGTCATTTGTAACTTTCTTGACTTGCTTAACCAAAATATCTGAAATATTGATAATAGATGCATCTAATAGTAAGGAAAAATATACTATAGCCTCTTGATTGGATCTTGTTGCACAAGAAATTTTGGACCAAAATGTCGAATTAAAGTGTATCAATTGTGTTTACTGTATTAGACAAAACTGTTAATAATTAATGTTGACATCAATAACAACACATTAAGGGGTTTTTTTTTGTTTTTTCAACAATATCTCCCTTTTTCATTGATGGAAACATGTGCCAAAAATGAGTCTCCAAAATTCTTCTCCATTCTTTTCCAAATCTCTCAAAATTTCTCAGAACTTCTCCACACTACTCAAAACTTCTCCAAACTTCTAGAATTCTCAGAACTTCTCAAAACTTCTCCCCATTTGACATCAAGGAAAAAGGTTTTTCTGGTAACATACTTGTAGACTTAAAAATTTGATGCATATGTATAAACAATGGAAATGTATTGACTCCCCCTTAGGGAGTTATGCCAAAAATTTTGATTCTGTCATATGTATAATTGAAAACTAAAAGTAATTGAAACAATGAAAGATATTTTCATATGAAATTTTCAACCAGAGGAGGAGGTGATGGCACTTTCAAATTTAAAAAAATTGAAGTGCCCATATTGAAAATTTTTCCTTTGCATACTCAAAAGTGTACCTAAAAAATCTGCCCCAGTGACCTACTATGGAGGGTCATAATTTGAAGTCAATTGATTTTCCTACCAAACCCCTTGGTGGACACATTTACTTGACATATGTGAACATGCATGTTAGTTTTCAGCTTCCCATGATGAGTTTTGACAGTGTTTTGAAAATCAAAGCTAGAGGGTTCTGACACTGCTTTGTTGTTTGCAAACTCTCTATCCTACGAAGTGGCCTCCTATTTGAGTTGATATTTTGCAATTGGATTATTGTCAAGACAAAAGGATTGTTTCTATCCATTATAACTACATTCATGTACTTCTTGGTCTGATTTCAAAGCCTCATGATATGATTTTCTATTTTTTTGAAATCAAAAGCAAATGTAATTTGCTTTGTTTTCACACCTACATTTTCAGAACTTTTCAAGGAGGTCAAGTTTGACCCTCAATATCTTTAGAAGAATGATGATTCAAGGAAGGATCTCTTGCAGACATACTCAGTGTACCCAAATGACCTAGTGTGTCTAGTGGTAGTTCCCCAAGAGATGGTTTGGTATTTTTTCAAAATAGCAACTTGGTGAGCTTTAATTGGTTCTGAATAGGAACAGTTGTAGAAAAGTCTGCGTAAGACACTTTTTCGATTAATATCTTGCACCTCAAGATATTTTTTCTCAAGCCGTTTGTTGCACTAAATTCTTGGGTAAAATTTCTACATGGCTACTCAATTTCAAGGTCTCAAGATAAGTTTTGATGGGTTATTTAATCATTCTGATCACAACATGGCAAAAATTGGTGTTTCAAAAGGTTTCAAATTTTGCAAATCTAAGGACAACCCATTTCATTTTTTGGTTTCAAACATGTACAGATCCATTTTCATAAAAAATAGAGGTCATTTTATATTTTATTTTAATATATTTTGGATATGGAGAACACGTCCCGAGGCTTGGTTTATAAAGGAGGTACTTGAAATTTAAGGGATAGGAAAAATTTGAGGAAATGGGTTTGCTCTAAATAATTGATAATGTCCCCATGCAAATTTTTGTAGCTCTAGATGTTGTAGTTCTCCCATAGTGAATTTTCTCCAAATGGCCTGCAAGTGTAATTAGAATTCACAATTTTTCTATTGTTTCTAATGTTCATATTTAAAATATTTTGAATATTTTAAATATTTAGCAAATACAAAAGGGAATTTAGGGAAAACATAAAATGCATCTTCAAATTTTTTGGAGGACAAGCAAGTTTAATTCTTGCTTCTGATTGGCTCAAATACAACTTTTACAAACTCATTGCCTGTTGCTGCTTTGATTTGCCTTTTTCATTCTATTTCAACATAATTTTGATGGGAGGAAAGATCATTGAAATTGTAGAGGTGTCCAACTTCAATCGCATGGACGTGCTCCTAAAAAAGCTCAAACAAGCAACGAGTGAATGCATACGCTAGAGAAATTCGAGAAAGGAAATATTTTATCTAGCTATTGTGACTTCCCCGCTAGCCCATTAAAATAAAATATTGTTTTCTTAAATGTTGCGGGCACACGGGGAAGTGAAGTATGGAGCTCCATTTTAAAGTTTTAATTTAATACTGTCTAAGATCTTGAGAAATATTTTACTGCAGTCATCAAGTGAAATGGGAGCACGGGGATCCAAAGCAAATATTTTAATTTTTTAAAATATTTCATTTTGCAGTTTGAAACCTCCATGCCAACCCAAATTAGATTTTAGTGTCATGTTAAAATGGAACAGGTGTGCAAGTGCTAGAAAAAATGGTGGGCCCAAGTAAAGATTTTAAGGTTTTTTTTTAAACTTTTAAAATATTTCTAAAGGCGGTGACTGAAGTATTTTCAATTAAATGGAAAATATTTAATCTTGAGTGAAATATAAAGCATAGGCAAAAATATTTTAATAAAATACTTCCATCATTGGGTAAAACAAAAGGTTAAAAAAATTTGTTGCTAGGTATTCAATTTTAAATATTAGATGAAAGTAAAATGCAGAGGTGATATTTTTGTAAAGTGAATAATATTCACTGTATAAGATGTGTTTCTTTGCTAGAGATGAAGTTTTTTACAAAGAATTAGTTTTCACATAGTAGGTGAAAAATGAACAAGGAGGTAAAATATATTTGCAATACAAAGGTATTTTGCAACAGAAGAATAAAGAGGAATGATGACTCTCCAGAGAAGGGAATATTTTTCTTTTGAAGAGAAGCAAATGAAAGAAGCATGAATCAAAGTATAGATTAGGGCTTTCTCTTCAGGCAGTGGGTAGTTATTCCTCAATGATCCTGAGTTTGGCAAGTGTCTTCTTCTAATGTGCATTTAGGGTTTCTTTCTCCTTAAGTGCAAAATTTCTTATTCATTGTAAAGAGTTAGTTGTTTTGTAATTAGTCATGGAGAATACTGTAATACGAATACAAAACATTTCATGGTTTTGTTTTAGGTTGGAGTCTGTCAATACATTTGTATTTCTGATAGTAGTATCAGCAAATTACTGCAAAATGGTTAAAATTCAAGACCATTTTCTCTCCTATGTATTGGTTTTATGAGCTATGAATAACATAATCAAGAGTTTTTTTATTTGTCTCCATTGAATTCCAGTGGATGTTCAGTTTTGTTCATGCTTATTGATTCAAGGAATTGATGTAAATGCTTGAGTGAAGCTATTGGCTTTTGTTAGGCCGAGTGTTAGGATTCTAATAAGAAGTTGAGGTTGAGAATAAAATCTTAATTTACTGTAATGTAGCAATGTCAAAGCTTAGATGATGTTGTGTGTTAAAATGTTATCAGGTTGTATAGGTGTTGAAGTTGACTCTGTTCCAAGGATGAGGCACTGATCTAAGTCTGCTATTCATGTTACATTTAGTGAATTAATTCAATAATAAATCACAAATATAAATCATTTTACTTATCAATCTCAATTTTTGTGTGTGTGGAATTTAATGGTACATCTCTCATGTTTGAATTAAACACTTCCATGAAGGTCAACCAAATCTTTAGGGTACTATTTCTTTTAAACAGTTAGAGGAGAAACATTTGTATATAGTGTATTTGATACTTTGGCAGACAAGAGTATCTAAAAGAATATTGTTCGGATTACCCTCCCCGGTTTAACAAAGCCAAAAGTGTAGGAGATTTCAGTCTTTGACTGAATATTGTTCATTGGAAAAATCCATCTTTGAGTCTGAATATTAGAAAGTGGCTATTCTATAGGACTCATTAAATCTGTTGATTTAGGAACCAACAGGAGGAACCTTCTAGCTCTTTAACGATTGCTTGCATTTCACCAAGTCTCCAAGATGTCCAAATCACCTTATAAGATCTTCTTTCTACCTTTGTAAGTTGATAAACTTATTTTGTAGTTCTGTGATGGTAGTCCAAGAAGCATATTCTATATCTTGGGTAGGGTCATAAGCTCTAGAGGCATTAGATATTTGTGTCTCTATGGAGTCCAATAGGTCCTTAATGTTGCGAGTGGCATTCAACAACCTTAAGAAATACAAGAACAATATCTTGGCCTCATCTTCACATTCATATACAACTTTGAGACATTCCATCACTTTGATGTGTGTAGTTGCACATCTGTCCTATAACTCAAGTAATTTTCTTTTAGCAAACCTTGACTCGACTTCTTTTTAAGTATGCTCCTTCAAATTGGAGGTATATTCCTTAACTGAATCAACCATAAATTTTAAATTCTCAATATCTATCAAGGAGCAATCAAAAGTGGCACTGGGGGTGACATCCTATATAGAGTTGATGGCTTAATTAATCAACTTTATTCCCTTCTGATGATTTTCTTAGATTACTTTTCTTCTAGAGGCATGGAAGACATCTCCAAGCTTCAATCTTCGAGTTGGTGAGATCCATTTAAAATTCAATCTACCTTGGTACATCAGAAGCTATAACAACTATCATGGTATAACCAGTTGAATACTTATTTGTTTTGTTAGAAGATCCTTCAGAGTGTTATGATAGAATTCTTCTTCATTTCTTTCAACTTGAGTTTCTTCTTTATTCTCTTCTTTCTTTTCTTCTTCTTCTTTTCTAGAGGGATTTTCCTTCTACTTTTCCTTGCCTTCATCCTTCTTCTCCTCATCACCTTTCTTATTGTTCTCTTCACTTTCTCTTTTTCCTACTCTATTTTTATATTTTTCATTATTGTCTCCATTCTATTTTCTAGAATTATCATCATTCTTTTCCTTTCTCTTGCTCTGTATTCTAACTCCCATTATTTTTGATAGAGGAAAAAATGGGTTTTACAGGGACCCAAAACCACAAAGTTTACAGACAATTAAAAAGATTAAATGTTAAAGTACACAAAACAAGAAGACTACAAAATAGAAAGAGCCAAGAAATTATAACAATCCCCAACCCAAGGCTAGCAAGGGCCAACAAAAAACCTGCAATAGAAACAACCCATAGCCAACCTAAGGAATTTAAGGTATCAACAACCTTAGCTTTGAGGTTGTGCATATCCTGAGTACACTTTTTCAAAGCCTGTATCTTTTTGGGCATATAATCTGCCTTCCTCTTCAACTAAGCTTTCCTCCTCTTCAAAGTGCCAATGTCCTCTGTCTTGTTGTCCTTATCAACTTCCAATTCCATGATCAAAGATACCTGTTGGGTATTTTCTAGTTTCTCTGCCATAGCACTAATGATAATGGCATTTTGTTTAACCATTATGTGGTTGTGCTCCATAATAGTTCTCATGGTGTCTTTTATTTTACCAATTTTTGCCTCTAGGAACTTGACCTTACCATCAATATCCTCAACCATAGACCTCATTTTATCCTCATTCCTCACACCCTCCGTAGTATTTAGGGAAGTGACTTTAACTTCCAAATCATCTAGCTTACTAGTGAGAATCCTATTTTTAAGGCTAAGGTCGTTAATTTCATGGAACACCCATTTCATAATCCTGAAGCAATCTACAGCTCCATTTCTAGAAATTCTAAGGATATCACTAGGAAACTCACTGTCCTACTTAAAGTAATGGTCTTCAGGGTTAAGGTCTCTTGGGAATCTAGGTTTATTTTCTCTATTTTTGGTAGGGTAGGATGAATAGGAATCCTTACTGACTTCTGGGACTTCAATTTTTTCCTCTAGGGTATCCTTAGAATAAGAGACCAATTTATTAATAGCGGAACCCTTTTGAATGGACTTATCTTTCAGAACAAAACCACTGGGGTTTTGCACAGGGCAATCTTTCTTAGGTAGGGGTTTACTCTGAGGGTTTTTCTTACCGAATTTGAAAGGGGATGGAGGGTCATCTTCATTCCACTTAGGTTCCATATTATCTTTTTCCTTAGACACACTATTTTTAGTATCATAATCATCAGAGGCCGAAGCCATAACAGGGTTGGATAAGTCTGACATGTTTTGAAAATGTTCATAAATTAGTCGAATAAGGCCAGTATGTAGAATTGGGTTCTCCCTATGACTCTTCTTCTGATTTTCCAAGCTGATACTCAAGGAACAATACAGATAGTTAGGGAAGGAAACACTTACCTTGTGACAAAAGTGATTGATAAGGGTGAAGTGGTAGCCATAGACTCTAGTGAATCTATCGTCTAGAGTAATATATTCCATGATAATTCTAAGCACCTTTCTCCGTAACGCCTCAATCAAATCAGCCTCAAAGTAATTAGAAACTTTTAGCAGCTTTGTCTTCTCCTTATATTTCTTGGGGAATCTAATAATATCCTCATCAGAGAATTTTCTATCATGAAAGAATTTCATCCCCTCTATTAGCATGCCAATGACCTCCCCAATGAGGTTTTCGTCCACCTTGACCTTCCTCTAGAAGATAATTATTTCACCATTCTTCCAGTGTTTCCCAAAATACTCAGTGGCCTTAGGATTAGGACAATGAAGCTTTTCAATGAATGGGAGAAGCTCTCCACATACGACTTGCCTCCACACCTTCAAATTTCTCTTACGCATCTCATAGCTGGTCAGCTCCACCCTCTTCCTATTTCCCCCAATAATCACATTCACCTCCCTGATTTTGCTACCAAAGAAAATTTCCTGAATAAAAATGTTGCAACTGAAGCCAAGAACCCACAAAATGTGCCACTTTTTACTGCTGGTAGAGATAATAAACGTGGCCCCATCAAATCTAATGATGTCAATGTACTTTACCTTATTCTCTTTCATCATTGAAAAAATTTGTGGCTTTCCCATGCGTGATATCATAGTCAATTGAGGCCCTTACATCAGTGCCAAAACCATTAAGGTTTTTCCATGTAATCAATCCCTTCTATTTAACCCCCTCATTAGCAAAAAAATTGGCAACACTGTTACCTTCCCTAAAGGCATGAGATATTTTAACTTTATCAAATTTAGCTAAAAGGGACGTACCATCTTTGATCCAACTCTTAATGGTCCAAGAAGGAGGAGAGTTACCTAGGATGCAATCAATAATGTTTTTAGAGTCCCCTTCTAACCATAAATTTTTAAAATCAGACTATGAGCAAGGTCAATAACCTGAAAGGCTCCAATGGCTTCAACTACGTTGTTTGACTGAGATCCAAGGGAAATGGCCACCACCACTACAAAATTACCATTAGAGTCCTTAATCACACCCCCACTTCTAGCCAACCCTAGGTTTCCCTTAGTTGCACCATCAAAGTTGGCTTTAATCCAACCTCTAGGCATATGACTCCAGCACACTCCTTCTCGGTCTTTTTGAGCTGGTTTGGAATCCATTGACACATTAGTTTTAATATTTCAATCCTTAGCTATCTTTAAATCGTAGGGAAAGAAAACCACAACCTCCATCTTATTCTCTTGATGAGGGATGATATTAATTTTTTTCACAATTAGCTTGAATTTTTTTTCAAACACATTATTCTATGAAGTTTCCTTATCCCTAATTTTTTTTTTTTGTTCCTTCCACACACCCCAAGCTATATAATGGAAAGTGAAAGCCCATAATCTTTGAATATAAGGATTCATAGTAGGGGCATTCCACTAAGTAAAAAATTCTTCAATGGAATATGGAAACACCCATGAGAGATTCCAATGAGTTAGAAATTTACCCCATATAGCAAGCACAAACAGACAGTGGAGAAACAAGTGGTTTGTAGATTCCACCTCATTCTTGCATCTAGATAGCATCAATTAGGGATCTAGAAACCACACTTGCAAAGATTATCAACCATAAGCACTTTATTCCGAAGAAGGATCCAAAAAAAAAAATTGACTTTAGGAGTTAGATGATTTATCCAAGCTCTAGCCCAAAAGGGCGAAGGGGCTTGAAAGAGGGCTAATAAAGGGATAGTCAAAGACATTGAGTAGTTCCCTGAAGGGTTAGTAGTCCAAACTAAAAGGTCATCTTGCTGACTTGAACCCATCCTAACATCCATCAATGAGGAATGAATCAGAGCTAGCTCCGGGCTAAGCTAGCTCAGGTCCACCCATCCCCCATCATGCTGATAATCCTTTACTTGGGTTCCAAAAGTCATTTTGCAAATGTCATCCCACCTGATAAACCTTTCATTATTAATTAGGGGCTCCTTCGGTAACCATGTGTCCTCCTAGAACCTAGCTTGATTTCCACTTCTTATACTCCATCCAACACCTAAGTCCACAATATTTCTCCCTATTATCATATCATTGCAGCAAGCTGATCCATGGGGTAGAGAAGGAGAATCTAGCAAAGCCTTAAGAGAACCACAATTTGTAAGGAAAGCTAGATGTGGAAACAACTCTCCTAATGTCAAAACCTCAGGGAAGAATGCATAGACACTTTTAAATTTTATAATTACAATCTAATTAAGATGCACTTGAAAGCAATAACAGAAACAGAGTATTTGACAAACAAATATGAACACCAAATTTATGTGGGAAAACCCTTACAAGAGAAAAACCCACCACACCAAGAGAAGTCACTTTATATTACAGTAATAAAGATTACAAACAGAGTTCTAACTTATCTTTTTGATGTTAGTTTACAATAGCATTCACCATGAACAACCTTGTTACAGAATATTCATGTTACAGTCTTCTCAGAATATAATTCATTCACTGATCATACAATAATACAACAATCTGTTGATCCATCAAACCAGACATCATCTGCTGCTCTAGACTATATTCATGTTGTTCCTATATCTCTAGCTTCCTCTCAAAACTGCCACAATGAACTATCTTCCAATGGTTCCCATTCGGCTCCTCTGATTGGTTGACAAAACCCACATAGGATAGTCTTCACTCGGTCAAAAGGCTTCAATCTATGTTGGCATGTCGGTGAGACACTAACCGTGTCTCACCGATGCCACATAGCTTAACATTTGATATCACCAAGAGTTCACCTATCGGTAAGATGTCATACTGAGTCCAGAAGACTATCGCTAAGACTTCCTTGTGTTGCTAAGACTTCATACTGAAGTTCTTCACATGTATCGCTATCACCAAGACTCATCGCTATCGGTGAGACGTCATACCGAAGCTCCATAAGTCACATAGACATGAGTGTTCACATCGGCAAGACAATCATCTTTCACTAAGAGAACATACCGAACTTCTAAGACTCTCCTCGAAGAATTCAAAAGAAACATTGTCTTCGAGACTTCGTTCATCGCTGAGACTTCACACTGAGACCTCCTTCATTATCTCAATGACTTTAATGCAAACCGTTTAGCGGGACATCACACATCGGTAAGACTTCTTACCGAGCCACTGCATGTTACTCCGAGTGTATACTTTTGGTGAGACAAACCAACTATCGCCAAGAGTTCATAGTGAAACCTCCATGTCACCCCGAAGACACCAAGCAAATGCTATCTGCGAGACATTCCTATCCGTAAGACCACATACCGAAACATCATAAGTTACTCCGATGACCACATGTATAACACCCTATCAGCAAGACTTTAGCTATCATTGGGACTTCACACCGAAGCAAGCCTTTTGGCCAAGGGTCTCCCCAATATATGATATAAATGGCCTGTCAGCCAAAGATCTCCACTTGGCATAGGGTTACAATGACAATCAGAAGTCACAGCGATAAGCTCCTTTGGCATGACTTAAACATTGTCTCGGCGACTTGTTCAAACCACAAGATCCAAAGCTGCTAGTCGGCCAGACCCAAAGCATGTCATACCGACTTGCCTCTCTTAGAGGTTTCAGCCTGTGAGATTGAGGCATATATTTCCAACACAATTAGCCATATATTTACATTTTAAAATATCTTTCCATTCCCCATTGGATGAAAAACACCTCCAGATTTGCTTAGCAAGAAGCGTCTTATTCATCATTCTAATATTTCTTAGACCCAAGCCTCCCAACTTTTTTGGCCTATAGACAACATCCCATCCTATAAGAGGCATTCTCTTTCTTTCTTCAACATCCAACCAAAGAATTTTCTTTTGGATTTTTTCAATAGCATCCACAAATTTAGGAGGGATTTTAAAAATACTTAAGGCGTAAATCAGAAGGTTCTGAAGAGATGCTTTGAGGAGCTCGAGTTTACTAGCTTGACTAAGAAGAGCTCCTTTCCATCAAATGGGTGTTTTGCTGAACCTATCAACCAATAAACTCCAAAAGGAATTAATAGGCTTAAGGCATAAGGGCAAGCCAAGATAAATTGAGGGTAAAGATTCCACTCTACAACCAAGGATTCTAGCTATCTTGACTTGTCTGTGTTTGGATTCTAACTCCCATTGTTACTACCAATGGTAGTGTCAGTGTCTTTTGAATGAGCATTTGTATCTTCAACCATATTCCCTAAAGCATAAAAATATGGAATTTCATCCATAGTATCATCATTCATGTCTTTTCAATCTTTAGAAACATGAAAAATAGTAGTTGGAGGAATATTTTCCTATACATTAGTAATGTTTTCTTTGTCAAGGTCCTTGTCTTGAACTATTATAGATGATGAAATTGTAATCATCCCAAATTTCTTTGTTATGTCTCTTATAGTGTTCCTTGTTTCTTGTTTTAATTGCTTTGTACTATCCTTTTCTTTGCCCATTAGAATGGCGACCCTTTGATTCACTTTGAATTCCTTTGTATACACTTCAGCCAATGTGGCTTTGTCATTTTTGGATAAAGAGGATCCAATTTCTTCTATAGCATCAACTTTCATCTTATTGTCTTCTTCAATTGCATCTTTCCTTCCATCCATCAAGACTTCCCATACCACACTTGGGACCTTCTTCGTAATGTTATTCATTGTTCCAAGTATGAAGGTGTTATAATTGATGTCAATAGGAAGTCTACTAACTAGTGTTGTCATTGATGTCAACTATGTTATGAAGATGTCAGGGATATTGAGAAAATAGTGAAAAAGAGGAAAACAAGTTGATGTAGCTTGTGCATGTATAGTTCAGACCTTGGGGAAGTGTTGTAAGTACATGGAGCTATCTTTTTGTTGCAGAGTCTAAAGATGAGTTGGAATCAAAGAATGATTTGAGATGATGTCTTTGGTACTTGTTTCCAAGTGCTTTTGATAAAATTTGATAAACAGGGTAAACTATGTTTTACAAGTGTTCATAGTGTGCTTTGGTATTGTGCTCCACATTTCTTCTATGTTGATGCTATTCATATGCGGATCTTATAGGTTATTAAAGGTTGTTAGAGGATGGCATATTTAGAATTTTGGTTTTTGGATCATTGTACAGTGCGAGATATTTTCACCAGCATGTGAACTAGTCTTTCAATGATGTTTTCTATGGTCTAGGAGGAATTTATTTTCTCCATATTTCTCTGTTGATTGGATTCAAGTTGTGCATACCTAGGAAGTTGCTAGTAATTTGTGTATTGTTCTATATTCAATTTTTTACTTCATTTGGTGTAGTACATAGTAAGTTTCATTTATTAGTATGTAGATAAGGGTTACTAGTTGTTATGAGTTGAAGTATTTTAATCATGCGATCTTGGATGAATATTAAGTAGCTTGTGGATTATTATAGATCATCTTCAAGTGAATTATTTTTTCTGGATGTTTCAGGTTGATTTTTTGAAGTGTGTACTTAATGTTTGTGGTGTTTTGTATAGGTATTGGGCAACCTTATGTTTGACACTGCATGCAAGCTTATGAAAGTGTGTCGAAGTGTGTTTGGATCTATTTGGGTCCTAATTTAGAGGTTATTTAGTTCACCTTAATTCCTATCCACTATGGGAATGTTTAAGTTCCAACCTATTTTGTATTTGTATGTATATAACAACTAGTTGCTAACATTGGAGAAGGTTCTTGAGGTTGAGGTTGATATAAATATGTATTATGTTGTTGAGAGTTGAGGCAAGAAAGAAGTAAGATAGATGTGAGATTGATGCGAGTGTTGTGTGATGCAAATTTGAGCAAAGTAGTGTGAATTTTATTGTTAGGGTTCCTAAAGACAGTGAATTGAAGGCATCTGAAATCATACATGCAATACTACAAAAGTGTGTGAGCAATTGCAGTGGATTCCTTGTTGCATTGAGAAGTGTTCTCTATGTAACATTGTTCTTCCATATTCTTGTATTTCCTTTTTGTGGTAATCAGTCCTACATGTGAGCCTTTTTGGACAGTGTGTCCTATTTTGCAAGTGAGCCCTTGTACCGGTTTGGCTATTACTTATATTATGAGCTAATCCTCACTGTGGTTTTTTCATTATTGGGTTTTCCATATAAATCAGGTGTTCTCTTGTGTATGGTGTTTTTATTTCAATTTCAATTTTTTTCATTTGATATTTAATCATACTAACAATATAAGGGTTTAATGAATGCATTTGGATCTGATTACTATTTGAAACATAGAAAAAATTGGTTTACCAAAATGAATCAACAAGATGATGAACCACAATTTTCACTTGTTATTTCATTCACTTATGAATAGATGAGTATCAAAAAACAAATGGTATAACTGATATAACAATATAAAGGTAGGTTTTAAGATGGTAAAATGTTGTGTACCTATTTAAAAAAGTGCATTTATGGGCCTCACTGAGGACTCATTCAACCAGTGGCGAATGGGTCCCTGCTAGGGTTCCCAAAAATAATTTCTAGGAGTTTTTCTTCAATGTTTGCACCTTTTGATCCTAGATGTTTAGCTCCTGAAAGTCAAAAATAAATTATGTGGAAGACTTTCTATGATCTTGCAAGAAAGATGACAACTTTGACAACTTTTCAAGTTTGAAAACTTTTGTAACTTTTTCTCTCCACTTGATCTTCAACCTAAAATGTTCAATCACACATTAAAGGAGAAGAAAAATATTGTTTTGTTAGGGAATAGGTGTTTACCTTGGTCAAACCCTATTTTGGTAATTAAGTCTTGAAATGAAATAATACATAAAAGGAGAGATGAATGAACAAAGAAATGTATATACTCGCCAATCCTCAATTGAACCTTGGATTGCAAATATGAAACTTAGCATGAAATGGCATCAATTAGTGTAGATCTTGATCATGAAATTTGTTATGGAACAATGCTTGAATTGTATATTCAATGCTACACCATCACATTAGCTTAACAAAATGCATGAATTTGACATGATAATTGAACCTTTGATTGTTGAAATAAAATTTAATAATCAACCCTCAAATGCCTTCTTTAATGCTCTTGATCTCATAAATTTGATATTAGGATGCTTGAACAAAAAATTCTTAGATGAAACTAGGTGAAATAGCCTTGTATTTATATATAACTTAAGATGAAATCCTAAAAATCAAATAACACAAGCCAACATCAGATTTAGGATTTGAAATAATTAAAATACAACAACGAACATATCCCAAAGGGGGTTCTTAGGGTCAGGTGAGGACCTACTCAACATGTGGTGAATGGGTCCTAGCATAATTAACTAGGACACACTTTAGGGATTATGAAATGATATGTAAAAAGGGGGTCCTAGGACCTAGTGAGAACCCATTCACCAAGTGGAGAATGGGTCCTAAGTGACTAGCCTAAGACATATTCTTCATAAAAATAAGTGTTGTGTAATATTATTTGTGTGTTGGGTTTTATCCCTCAGAATCTATAATTAATTAGGCTTGGATTTGAATTGAAGGGGCCAATTAAACTCAATTAGACTCAATTAATTAAAAATTTCCCAGATTAGTGTGAAAGTATAAAGATGCACTTTAGAACACCCTAAATAAGGCACAATTAAGTCCATTTTATCAAGAGGGATCCTAAACTTAATGTGAATGTGTAAAACACATTACAATGCTAAATCAAGGAAACATTAAGCTCACTTTAATTATTAATTATTCATTCCCAATCTAAGGAAGAAGGGATACGGGTATGTGTAGAATCATCATGAAAAAACAAGCCCTTAAGTGGCAATAAAAATTAAGAAAAATCAGAGTTAGGAAACTTGACGCAAAAATTTGAATAAGTTATCTATATTATTTAAAAAATATGTAAGAATATAATTAGAATCAAATTGAAAGTAGTTTCTAAACTACTAGGTTTATTTTTTTAAATAATCTATTTGGTGAAAATTTGAAATTTCAATGCAGTAGTACTTAAATTTCAAGGAAAAAATAAGTAGGTGTCTATTTGACCACCCTAACCACAATAAAAACTCGTATGTTTGACCACCTTAACTTGGTCAAAAGTTAATGAAATTCATTTTTTTTAATTTTTAATCCTACAATATACAAAGTATAGAATGTGACGCATGTTTTAGATTCAACAAATGTGATACCGTTTCAAAGCTATAGATGTTTTTCAATCAGCCTATCAATTAAGAATTTAGTCGTAATTCAAAGAGAAAATGGATAATAATTATTTATTAAATTCAAAGTAAAGCATAATTTATATTGGCGGAAATATGAGAATCTCCTTTAAAAACCCTTTTGTTTCATCAATTTTGGGTAAAAAAAATTTTATCAGCCACATACCCTACACATACCCATCATATCGCCACTTTTTGGCCTATAATGATTCTGCACATACCATATCTTTTTTGTCACTACATTTTGTCCCCGCTTTAGTGAGAGTATGACCCCATGTTGGACTCACACTAAAGTAGGCATTCAAGATGCTTATGTATGCAAAAACAACAAAGATCACAACCATACACTATCAAATACCAAGAAGAGAAGGGCTATGGATCAAGCTTCGATTGTCCAATGAGATGTGGAAAATGTATCAACTATTTTTCCAAGAGAAGATGAAGGATCAAGCCTCGATTGTCCAATGCGATGTGGAACACGTCTCAGCTATTTTGGACCAAGAGATTTTCACAAGCAAAACTCCATGTCCACTATGCAAATGACACATGCACTCACTCCAAGGTAGTGGAACCTCAATTTTTCCACTAGGTGTGTGTCCCAAAAGGGTGGTAAATAAGAGAATCATATTAGGCTCTTTTACCATATCAAAGCTATCCTCCTCAAAAACTTCAATAAGGCACGAAAATGATAAATACTTATGAACATTGTGTCTATAGGTTTTTGTTCAAGGGGATTTTGTTTCATTTGTGTAAGGTATTCTTCTTAGGGATCATCATGCCTAATGTGTCCAAGAGAGGACAAGTGAAGAGTAATTGATTTCCACTTAGGGGATGCCTCATGTCACATCAATCCACTAAGATAAAGTCGTATGCTCAGAAATATCACACTCTTGGAGGACATCAAACCGAATGACACCACCAAGAAAAGGGCACATCACAAGAAAGAGAAAACTACACCATGAAATATACAAAATGTCGAAAGATATGATCGATGTATGCCACCACTTTAAAGTATTTTCTAACACCATTGTTGTGAGCAATTCCATTAAAGTAGCCAATATTTTCTCCTCGGACATGAGAGCTTTCCTCAAAAAACCCTATGCCAACTCATATGTTTTTGAAATAAAGATACATAATGAAAAAGAAGGGAGGGTTTTCCCCTAGCAGTACGTAAGGGATCTATGGATACAAGATCAGTGTGTCTTTGCTACAATGTTGTTATAGAGCTCATACATTCCATCATTCCCCAAATACTTATAGAGCTAGAAGAATGACACATAGAGAATGGAAAAAAAGAAAAAACCTTTTAGGTCAACATGGAAGAGACCTAAATGTCTCGACGCCTTGTGTCATCCCAAAAAGGAAAACACAAGACAATTAAAAGAGGAAAATTTTAATGACATAAAGAAGAATGCAAATACATATAGAAGAATGCACAAAAAGATAGTGATACATAAAATGAAATATCATGGGGGATCACATTAGACACATGCAATCACATAAAGAAAACAAAAATGAAAACAAAGAAAAATTCTAGTAGGATACATGCAAGTCAACCTATAGCAGGTCATTTGCATCCTGACCTCGATCAATATGAATGGAAGGAGGATAACTGTCCAAAGGGACAACACCAAGTTCCAAAACTAGTACAAGGCTAACTAACCCCTTACCCCCACTAAGTGCAGGAAAAGGATGAGTTGAGATAGGTGAGGATATGTCACTCCTTGCAATAAGGAAATTATTTGCAATGAATGTAAAACATGCCATACTGAGTATGCAATGATCCTACAACTATTACATGGAAAGAAGAAACAACTATTGTTATTGATTATGATGAGTAAACAAAGTATCAACTTGATGCATATATAATTAGATATTTATCAGTTGAGGATGCACCAAAGTTAAAGTTGTGTTGGAAGAATCTTTCGTAAGAGTGTTGACATTGAGTGAAGGCTTGTTTGTTCCTTTCTAGGGACCATAACCAAGACCATTAGTTATTTATTGCATGTTAGCACCACATCCTTTTCCGCTATACCCAAGTTGTTCCATAAGTTCATAACTTCTTCCATAAAGCTTTTTCATTTCTTTCAGATTCAATTGTTACTCCTTTTTCTTTTCCCTTTTAGACTCTTTTTTTATGATCTTTTATTCTCCCATGAATGTAGGTATGAAATCAATGGTTTTCTAGGTATATTCCAATTTTTTTGTGACTTCTTCAATATGATTTTCTTTTTCTTTTCCATGTACGGGTTCTCCATGTGTGGTTGGTGTCAAGGGATATCTAATGTGCATAACCCCAAAAGACTTATTATTATTTTCATGATCTCTTAGTGAAGAAGATTGTAATTTTACTTCATCATATGCATCTAAGGAAGCCATATTACTATTGTTTGAAGGACATGTGTCAATGTTGTCATTTTCTTGCACCATGATATCTTCCCTAGTAGGAGAGCTACATACTAGATATTCATGACATTCAAAGGTTCATTCCTCTAAAAGAACTTCATCACAAGTAAGAGGGTTATCAATGCTTGGAATTTCTTGCTTATCAATGATGGAATTTTCTTGTTCAATAATGTTTTTCCTAAAGGAAGAGAGATAAATAGTAATCTCATAACTCTCATCGATTGGATTTTCTATCATAATATGTTTTTTTCCAATATTAGATATATTAGTAGAAGGCCCAATTTGATTGTTATGATCAACCATGATTTCATCATTTTTGTCTATGGTATCAATCTCTTGTGCCATAATCTCTACCCTAGTAGGAGATCCTTTAAGAGAGGAGCAAACAATAGGTTAATCACATTCTATGGTTAGATTTTGTAAACTTCATCACTAATAGGGCAGGCATCAAGAGAAGAATATCTATGAGTTTCATGCTTACCAATGATTGGATCCTTCCATTTAAATAGATCTTTCCAAATGGTAGGAGCATTAGGAAAGGGAGAAACGCGATTCTCTTGACTTTAAATAAGTGTATCTTAAACTAACACCAAACAATCTTCTTGGAATCTAGGAGAGATGTGAGGGGAAGAATAAACTTGATTGTCATGGTTATCTATAATTATATCCTTATTTCCTACAATGTCTTTCCAAGTAGGAGAGGTAGGAAATTGTTATAGCTCTCAATAATTGGATGTCTTAATATCAATATATCCTCAACAAAAATGTGTTTTTCATGACCGTTCATGATATTATCCTCTTTCACTAAAGCATTCTCACAAGTAGGGGAGGTGTTGGTATATGAATGGAGACTACATACAAAAGTGATAAGGAATGTTTCAGTGATCTCATCTTCTTATTTCGTAATATCTTCCCAAAGGGGAGGAGGAGAGGAACAAAAAATACTTGCATGATGGGTAAACCCACAAAACTAGTTTATAATTCCAATGATGAAGGAAAATTGCAAAAATGCTCCTATTATTTTCATTTTTATTTTTAGGGGTTCACATGAACTGGGGTGTTCGAATGGACCCTAGTTCGAGCAAACCATATTAAATGATGGGACTCAATTTTTTGCATTATTTTATGATGAAGACAATTTACAAGAGGGGGTTTGCTCAAACCTAGGTTCATTTGAACCTTGGTTCTAGCGAACCTTCAAGGGGGGTTCACTCAAACTTGGGTTTCATTCAAACTCCCCGCTTTCCCCCTCCTCCTCCTCTGACACCAAATTTCTATATAATTTTTCCCTTCGAAGCTCAAGTTGAGGATGAAAATGGAGGAGACTTCACAAACCAAACTCGATGATGGTAGTCCTGAAAATGTTACCGTGTTGGTTTTAGTCTGTGGGTGGGTTTCTTCTTTGTTTTTTCTCCTTTCATTTTCGTTCTTTTTCAATTTATATATATATATATATATATGATCCACAATTTATTGATTTGGTAGTTTTTATTATAATTATTTTTCTATTTTTTACTTGTATTAAGTCTTTCAATATAATATTTCATTATTCAATTTCATGTTTTTTGTTTATTTCGTTTCTATTACATATGTTTTTAATTTGGTTTGTTATAAAACATATGTATTATATTATTTGTTTTAATTCCATATCTTTATTTTTAGGTATCTAGTTTGTTTTTTTAGTTTCCTTTTCTACTTGTGGTGATCCCATATTATTTTGTTGTGCGTGTTTCCTTTCTCAAAAAATTGTTAGTATTTGAGTGGTTTCCTAGTATTTGCTTCCTTGGCCATTTTGTTATTTCATATTATTTCTCGTGTTTTTTATTTTCTTGATTTACTTCTTATTATCTTTGTTTCTTAATACTTGAATGGTTTCCTCTTATTTGATTTTTTGTTTGTTATATTTTTAGCAATTCCCTTGGGTTGCACACCTCACCCTAACACCTTCATCTCTCCTCTTTTCCCTCTCTTTTATACAAGTTGGGTTTCCAACTTATCCCTTCTCATCTTTTTCAACTCTCTATCCTAATGATGGTTCACTGAGTGTGACCCAAAATGTCGATGAAAAAAAAAGGACACACAATCAAATCCAGAAGCATTCAGACATAAATTCATATGGATTGTGGAAATCTAATTACATTGAATGAGCTATCCATCAAATATAAGTTTAATATTTTTTGGTTTTATTATGTATTTTTTTTAGTTTGATTAAACATAGGTTTTCCATCGAAAATCAAGCTCTTTGATCTGCACATGTGGAAAAATAGAAAATTATCAAAATAAAATTCTAAAAAATATATTCAGGATAGGTATCCATGTCCTTTGTCTAGTAAAATAAAAAAAATAAAAAATTGGTAAATACAAAAAATGTTATGTTGTATATGGTTCGCTTATGTCTGAATTGTAATTAATTTGACTTTGAAACTTGATTAAGGAAAAAATATTCAATAAAACACTATGAAACCAAATGAACTAGTTAGATATCATATTTACAAATCTAAATTCAAAAATATTAGAATTTTATCCTTCATAGAAAAAAAATTATGTTGTATATAGTGAGCATCACTCCTTAAAAATGGTGTTTACTGATAAAACTAGTTTTTGAAGGAGATGGACAAAGACGTACAATATGATTTCAAAAAAAATGAAAAAATAATATTTAGAATCTACAGACAAAATGTCACAAATCACTAATTTGCATCATCTTTAAATTTCTTACAGTTTAGCTACTATAGGTGCCTGAAAGTGAAGATTTAGTTAAAAAATATCAGTTGAGTGTCCAGTTTGGCCAAAAATTGTAAACTAGTATTGTGGGATCACCTTGATTCTCAATGATTGTATCTTCTTTCACTAAGACACCTATTCCACCAATAGGAGAGGTATTGGGAGAAGAACAATTATGGTTTTCATGATTATCTATGCTTGTATCCTTGTATATAATATCAACCTGACTAATGGGAGAGATAATAGGGTTTGAGATAGGAAAGGTAATATTAAGGATGGTGTCAATGGTTTGATTCTCTTTCTCTAAGATGTTCTCATATATAGGAAAGATAGTGGAAAGATGGCTAACATGTTTCTTGATGACCTCATTGTTGTACTCTAAATTTAACTCATAGGAGGGGATGTTGTACTTATTCAATCCATTCTTAACCATATCAAAACCACATCTCTTAAAATAAAACATGCTAACATGCAAAAGTAAGCTATCTAATTTATGTAATGCTTCAAAAGTGTAAAAATATCTCCTACAAATCTTGATACTTTCACTACTAAAATGAGTTTTGGAATGATTTAAAAATGACAGCACCAAATGGATGTGTGTACAATGTTTTTCTAACCATAAATAATGCAAAAAATAAACTAAATTCAAAGGAAAGAAACACAAGACAACATCAAGCAAGATTAGCCTAGTTGAACTTGAACAAAACAAAGATGAAATAGAGATTTTTACCTTTCTCAAGTTGATCTTTTGGTTGGCCCTTTGATGTTGATTTGTTGTGTGCTCCTTGATGGAAAATTAACTAAAAATGGATGCAAAATGATGAGGATGCAATAAGGATTCAAATGATGTAAGTGGATATTTTGATGAGTGTATTAAATGATATGCTATATGAGCTTCAAGAGTGGAACAATGGTGGTATGAGAGCTTGAATGAAAATTATTGAAAGTTGGATAGCTTCAATTGTGAGAGTGCATAATGAAAAAATGAATGAAAAATCCTCTATTTTAGGAGAAAATTCTTTAGAGAATTGGACGGCTAGGATTTAGCCAACATGGAAAAGATGAAGGGTTGTGGTGAGTTGAGGACTCACAAGCCCTCACATATTTCCATGTTCCATGTGGAAGTGAGGTGGAAAGAGGGCATGTAATGTGGAGGTACTTACAAGTACCTTGGGATTGGGAGAAGATTTCCTTAAAAAGGATCTTCTTGTTCCCATGTGTGAAAGATGTGGCACATGAGGAATTTTAGAATTCCTCACACTTCATCATGGAAAAGAGAGAAGTTGTTAGAGTAATAAATGTGAATTTTTAATTTACATGATTGGGAGTACCTTGGGGATAATACAAGGTCCTCATAAAGTAGGTCCTTCACCCCATGTGGGAGATGTGACATCTCAATGATCCACATGGGGAAGAGGAGAGCTTTTGAGGAATAAAAGTGAATTTTAAACTCACATGGGGAAGAGGGTCTTGTACAAATGGAGAAATTAATGATGAAGGTTGACTTGGAGTAAATGCTATAAATGGAAAGAGGATTAGATTAAGGTTGTGCAAACAGGTGATTAAGAGGACTAATGACATATTAGAAGCAAGTTGCAAAAGTTGGAGGATGTGACATTAACCTTGATTAAAGGTGCACACATCCTAATCATAGATTAATTAAACTAATCCAAATTAGAAGAGGATTATGGAGAATGTTACAAGGAGAGAGAAAAGAGGAAATTTAAAATTGATTTAAATTAAAATGGTCACATGACTAAATTCAATAAATTGATGTATTTATTTAATTTAGAGAGGAAAGGATGAAAGGTAAAGTATTTAATTATTAAATTAAATACTTTAGGAACCTTAGGAAAAAGGAGAAAGATTAATTAAATAAGTTATTTAATTAATATTGATGGGGGATATGAAATAGATGAATAAAAAAGATGAATTTGTCCATAAGGGAGTGGTCAAATTCAGATGTCAACATTTTTCCCCTCTTTTTGAAATACTATTAGAATAATAGTGTTTCAAAGAAAAATAAAACATAGGTGACTCGATAGAAGAATGGAAAAGAAAAATATGCCCCTACACAAGAAAAGATACATGTAGGATGCCTGATCATGAAAGAATGAAGATGGATGCCCCGGTGTCACAAGGGAAAAAAATTGACAGAGGAATGGAGGTAAATGGTAGGGTATGCCCCCTCAAGAGGGCAGATGGGGAGTAAAAGGGCCCTAGGTGACTTCTTCATATGAATAAATGGAGGGTACCATTGGATAGAGCTCAAAAAACCATGAAGATTGTATTTTGAACAGAGTCAAATAGACACACGGTGTGCAAATGGCAGCCCACAGAAGATAGGGAATTAGTTAAGTTTAAAAGAGGTTAAATAATATGTAAAAAATACCCTTCACTTAAAAAGAATTTAAAAAAAAGAGGGAAAGTTACTTATAGTAATTTTGGAATTTCTATTCCTCATTTGCACACATGGCAGTTGAGAGAGAGATAAGAGGAGGAAGGAGACAAGGATGGCCAAGGAGTTTGATGATGCGATTATCCATCAGGAGACGAGGTGCGACAGTACTACAACGAGTGCGCGGTACCACACCAGGTTAGTTAGAAAACCATCTTTATGATTTTAAGCATGATTTTTAATTTTTTATAGAATTTGAAAACATGGGTTTTGGGATTATGGTAGGTTATAGTAATGGGTAGGCAACGATATTTTGATTTTGCCTAGTTTGGGGGCAGAATCGCCTATTTAGAGGCGGTGGGAAAGGGATGTGTATTTAACCATTTAATGGGAAGATTCACCTAAAAAATGAAAAAGAGGCCTTAAAAGGGTGGGAGGGTAGTAGAAAAGGGCATACTCTCCCTTGAACTGGGAAAATCCGCCTAGAAATGGGGGTTTGGGTAGTAGAAGGGTAACTGCGAGCCTTAGATGGGAGATTCCACCCATCAAAGGGAAAATTGTGCTCCTTAGATGGGTGAATGTGCCCATATAATGGTGTGGCTACTGTGGCCAAGGAAAAGTTGGGGCCGCCCATTTGCAGGGTAGGTGATTCCGCCTGTCAGTCGGGTGAGGGAGCCCGATAGGCAGGCTCGCCCATCTTAGTGATTTCGCTTGTTCGGGCAGGATCACCCAACCTAGGGGAAAAGGGAGGGAGAAAAAGGGAAAAAATGCCTAGAAAAGGGAAGAAGGTGATGGGCATAGGGGAAAATTCATTCGAGTTGGGTGAATTCACCCAAAAGGTGAAGTGAAAAGGGGAAAAAGGTAAATTGGGTAAATTTTCGCAAAAGGAGGGGAAATGTTGAGAAGACAAAATGGGATAGGGAGGAAAAGGAAGAAGATAGAAGAGAAGAGAAGATGATGTAGATCACTGACATGTGTGATGTGAATGCAGTGGTTCGAGAGAGTTCAAATGTGTGAGAGACATTTGGAGGTGTTGTAGGCGATGATCATAGTGATGAACAAGGAGGATCACGCTACACTAGCACAAGTAGGTCTACTCCATATGCTAGATTATCTAAGTGTTAGGGTGTATTGAGAATTATTAACAATTAACAACTTTGATGGAGTGATGGGATTCAATGACATGTACATTTTATCTCTTGACAGGGGAGATGATTGTCACATTAGAGAACGTAAGGAAGATATTGCAACTACCAATACCTGGGCACCTTGTGAGCTGGACGAGGTTAGAGGGGCAGGAGCAAGATTAGACCTTATGGGTCCTATTTGGATGAGAGGGATTACCTGTGTAGGGGTTGGTATTGGATCTGTATAGGTTTTTGGGGTTGGGAGTACCTTCGCTACCCTTATACCTCTTCAAGTTGATTAGTGGGCTCCTATTACCAGACATAAGCAGTTGATTCTACAGTCTCAAGTTCATGGAGATTGTTAGACACATAGTGGAGCAGTGGGATGGGGAGTTTGGATGGATACCATGCGTGTTGGCACAACTATATAGGGATATGCATGTAGCGTGCTATTAGGATGCAGTCATTGTTACACATGTGACGCTAATATAGGTCTAGGAATGGGAGCACATTAGTGTGGCTAGGCCAGGAGTTGTATCAGGAGGGGAGTAGGATGAGAGAGAGGAAGTGGTGTGGTGGTATGGATAGGAGTTTGACTGGAGATTGAGTTATCCGCACAAGGGTGATCTAGATTATTGGAGGAGGCTGGATGATCTTTGGGAGGCTTAGATAGTATGGAGGCCATCTATGACACAGTGGCTCATAGAATGGAGGGATGATAAGGAGAGGATATTTCTGTGCTAGATGCTACTTGGTGGGGAGGGAGCCCTACATAGTGGAGCTACACAAGCTAGACCAAGTGCAGAGACAGTTTGGAGTTACACATGACATCCCTGTGGGACCACAACGATTTAGATGAATCATGTGAGAGATACCACGAGGGAGTAGATTGATGCCAAGTATGTGGCACAGTATTGGTAGGAGCTACGGGAGGTACCTTACCTAGGCAAGCAAGGAGGGAGAGCATATGCAAAGACTACAGTGGGGTTCTGTGCATGGTGGAGACAACATATGCCAAACCAGATCACTAATGAGCAGTCGATTGTAGGGCCAATCAACTTTTGTCTAAAGGATGAGATGAGGTTAGCTAGTTAGTGGAGATGGAGGAGGAGAGGAGGACTGTAAATGAGAGGATAGGAGGAGGCGGAGGTAGGTGAGAATAGAGGGGACCGACTGAGGAGAGTGAGGTAGAGGAGGAGACAACAAATGAGAGGCTAGGAGGAGGACGAGGAAGAGGAGGAGAGAGACGATTCACCAAAGGATACGATGGAGGTGGATGCTCCCGAGGCTAATCCATGGGCCATGGTACCATACGTATCGCCACCATTGGAGGACCCTGTTGTATTGCTGAGGGGGGCCTAGGTGAGGCTGTAGATTGTAGAGAAGAGACTTAGAGATTCAGAGGTCGAGAGGTGCAAGCTAGTGGTTGAGGTGAGTAGGCTGCATGTAGAGGTGGCTAGAGTATAGGCTGAGGCACAAAGGGACTATGGAGCTTTATTCAACCATTTATCCTCGTAGCTATAGGAGGTGGAGAGGGAGAGAGGTAGATTTCAGGGCGAGGTTGGAAGTTTACGAGAAGAGGTGACTCGACTAGAGTTAGAGGTACAGAGAGAGCATGAGGAGCTAGTCAAGGTGGAGTGGGATTGCAATAGACTATAGGTGGAGGTGACCATACTACAAGAAAGGGGAAAATGGGATCCTAGAGGAGCAGCGGAGCAGGTATCAGTAGAGGTTTGGTAGCAGGTAGAGAGGGATATGGAGGATTTGAGGGGACAGGTGACAGGACTATTGAGGGAGAGGACTAAGCTAAGGAGGGAATGAGATGAGCTCTAGGATAGGGTAGAGGTAGTAGAGGTGGCACTCAAGGACTCAGGATTGATACTAAAGAGGGAAAAGGTTGTACAAACTCGGCTAGAGACCTTGTAGAGAGAGAGACACGACACATGCATAGGTGCAGGCCCTCTAGGGTGAGAGAGATACAGTAGAGGCATAGATAAAGTACTTTCAATGGGAGAGGGATGTAACACGGGAATAGGCAAAAGAAATGTAGGGAGAGAGGGATGTAGCAAAGGCATTAGTATAGGCCATGCATGATGAGATGGATGCAACATGGGCACAAGTACAGGCCATGCAGGCTGAGGGAGGTGAGGTAGGGATATAGGTGCAGACTTTGTTGAGAGAGAGAGATGTGGCAGAGGCATGAGCATGAGCCTCAGAGGAGGAGAGAGACACAATGAGAGATAGGATGCAGACAAAGATCAATTAGTTACAATTGGCTTAGGATGCATGGGCACATGAGAGGAGATCCATATGTGGGGACCGAAATAGATACAAAGTAGAGTGAGATGTAGCCAGGTATCAGGAAGCTGAGAGAGATGAGTATATGAGGGATTCGACCTACTAGATGTTCACTTATCAAAAGGTAATTCCAAATCCCAAACATCGAGTAGCTACATATGTTTGATAGGTGCCTCAGATGCCCGTACCATCCTGGTCAGTAGGGACACACACCCAGGGGTATAGAGACTATCAAGCGACTCCCTTGTGCAGAGTGCTAGTACCCGACTCACCACAGAGGTTAGATGTGGGAAACCCATAGTACACTAACTCATTTGACTACAAAATTTGACAAAAATTTCTAAAAAAATATGTATAATTTGATGTATTGTCAGGTGCTTCTAAAATTTGATGTGTAATTTTCAAAATTTTAAAATTTTATCCCCGACATTCATCGAAATTTTAACGAACCTGGGTTTTGTCAAAATTTCGACTAGCAATTTCGTCAAAATTTCAACAAACATGAAAAATAAGAAAAAAATCCAAATTGTAGCTGCCATAAAGAAAAGTGAGTTTGTTGATTTATTGTGACAATGTTTTTCTATACTTGCAAATTTTCTCTACTTGAGATAGTTTGTGGAGAACTAAGGACGATTTTCTTGGGAAAAATAAAAAAAATTCAAGAAGATATTGCTAGGTTGAGGGTAGTCATTGTCTTTTTGTAGAATTCAGTTGTGAAGTCAGATTTGTTGTTCTAAGTTTGAAAATCATATTTTAAAGCAACATGTCATTAGATTTCATTTTTAGACGTTTAGGGTTTTGAGAATTTCATGTCTAGATTTTGTTGTGTGGAATCACCATAAGATCACAACCAAGGAACAGATTCTTGTGACTATAATTATGTGATCCATAACTCTATTGGTCATGTGGCATAGTTGTGCTATAACAAATATAGGATCCATTCATGTGTGACCCAAGTTTAATATGGCTATGTTGTGATAGAAATGGAGGCACTCATATAATGTAGTTAATTCAGGTTGTATAGTGTAGGTGTCAATCATTACTGGGTGCATTCAGGTTGTCTCAAGTTTAATAGGTTATGATGCAATTATAGCATGATCCAAGAGTGATTACCTCTTGCTGCAATAAAGAGCCTATAAATTTGATTGATATACAGAGTGGTTGGTTATATCAATTATGTAGTGCATTCAAGCACAACCGATTTTTAATGGGCTATTCTAGAGAGTGATCAAGATTTTCTAAACCTTATGAATGTTACTTAAAAGTGTATAGCTTAAACTTAAAACCAAGTTTGTTACATACTTGAATGCAATCTTGGGTTACTGCAAACTATAATAATGTGATATACTAATAACCATTATGGAAAGTATTAAAGCAAGACCCATGCTATATAGGATACATTTCCATGATCAATTTTACATACCTTAATGATCAAACACAAGCTTCCCACACACTCTAGGATACAATCCAAGATCATACCACAACCCTGTCAAGATAACTAATGTTATAACCCAAGATTTAAGGTTTTTTTTTAATACCAACAAAAGCAATGGTAAGAGCATGATTAGGGTACAAACCCTAGGCCTCCATAGAAACATAAAAAATAACTCTAGTAGATTAGTGAGGTTGCAATACTAGAAATATTGAGACATTGTAACTAATAACAAAATCTTGCAATCTAAAGATTGTAGCCAATAACAAGCACACTATGTAGCTTAGTGATATTTGTAAATGCAATCTACGCTAAGAAGAATGACAGTCACTTGAGATGTGACAGTCAATAAGAGGTTGAACAGTGACAAGATAATAACGCTCAAACCTTGCATAGTAAAGTGGAGATTTTAACAATGAGTTTCCTTACCCCTTTGCTCACCTTAAGGGGATTTCAAATGCTTTTGGTAGTGTTAGACAAGGAAAATGCAATCAGGGAATGATTGTCCAAATGAAGTAACAGTGGTAATCATAGGTTCAATGTTTCTTCTTAGCCATTATATAATGGAGGTAGTGGCTTGCATGTTTGAGCAATGTTTTGAGATTCATCAAAGATGGGAGAATAGTGAATAATACCTTGTGGACTGTGAAGTAGTGTCAATAAGGTTGAAGGATCTTAAGATCTACAATACCATGAAACAATGAGTCCCCTGTAGTAAGTAGGTAGTCTATAGGGCATAGTTTGATTTTATAGAAGGATGCTCATGAAAGGAATCTTCAAGTGATAGTGAGTGAGTTGTTTGAGATTGCAGTTGAGGGTGCAATACCCAGTCTTAAAGGAAGTTAGCAAAGCAGTAAATGTGCAAGAAAATCAAATCATACACAACAAACAATTCACAATGTTATCTTCCATAATGCCTTGAGTTTGAAGACAAAAATCTCATTGTATCTTGATGAAAGTGGTGAACTTAATGGTCAATCATTGGCAACCATGATTTTAAAACATGTTCTTATGGAGGAAACATTTTAAGTAAGGCAGTGAGTGGTGGTTTGGAACAATGGCAGGTATGAAGGACTTGCTTTATATGCATACTATGCAGTCTAGCTTAAGACAACATTCTTAGAAGAGATTGAAGGTGGATTATGGAACTCAAGGGTTACCATTGAAAGGATTAAAGCAAAGGCTGAGATCTATTTAAAAGCCACGTTCATGAAGATATTAAAGATGTCACATGCAAAACCCTAGTAGCTAGAGTAATGAATACAATGCCAAAGATGATAGTGTGTTGGGGCAGATTTAGTTGATCTCCACATTATCTAATTACATGGAAATTTATACATCATTTATTTATTTTTAAATTATAAGAAATCATTCTAAACCTTATATAGGATACATTGATACTTCAAAAGCCTCTGAAGGAATTTGAGATTATGCAAATATATGTCATGTAAATACCTAGATTACAAATAGTAGCGAAAACAATGTAAGATTTGTTGAGCAGAGTAGGAATGAGATAAGTAGCAATGAATCGTATGCCTCCTTTCACACACATCTCCTCACCGTTCTCTATCATTCTTTACTGTAACACTTCTCCATTTTGGCAATCTATGCTTGAAAATAATGTTTTGACAAAGGTTTTCAAGTATTTTTATTAAAATGAAAACTCCATTCTAGTGGGCTATGCCTGAAAATAAGATTTTGACAAAAGTTTTAGGGTATGTTTATTAAATTTTAGAGTATTTTGGTGGGCTATATTCTTGATTCCTTAAATGATTTATTCAAATGGATTGTGACTAAATAAATGACTAACTATTTAGTCATTTTTATTTGTGTGACTAAATAATTTTTAATCAATGACCAAACTAGTAATTTATTTACTCATTTATAGCTAAGTTGCAAAAAATGAGCAGAATTTAGTCATTTTTAGTTGTTGTGACTAAAATTTTTAGTCACCTAGTCATTTACTTGTCAAATTCTACTAGTGTGTGATTCCTTGTGCAATTAGGGCTCTCTAAATGTTGAGGGCCCTAGGGATAAGCTCGTCATAAGAAGTGACACATTGCATCTTTAACTAAAAGGATAAATCCATATTGACATGAGCAATGATGATTAGGACTTGGTTCTCCTTAGGAATGGGTCACTTGCTCTTACTAGCTCGCTACCTCCATTGTTGTAGGAAGTTTGCGATCAAGTTCAATATTGTAATTTTAGGAGTCTAATGGTTGGAAATCATAGTAAAATCAAAATTTAATAAGTTTTGGAATTAGCATTTTAAAGTGTTTTTTGGGGTCATTAACTTCAGACTATCTTCTCGTTTGTAGGGGTGGTTGCATGCCAAATTTTTTTGGTGTAAAATATCAGAATTATTAGATTTTGTTACCTGTCTATGAATAAAAATTATTGGAGTGTGAGTTTGATATTTTTTTGAAGATCTAAATAGTCAAGCTTGCTAAAGAAAAATTATGTCAGATAATATTAGTCTAGAACAAAATGAAGAAACACTTGATAGGTTGTGGGCTAGATTGAAAAGAAAGGCTGAAGGGAAATGTTATTGTCCTTATAGTAATTGCAAGGGCTTAAAGATGAGAAGACTTTTAATCACAACAATTGAGAAACATTGTAGGCAGCATGGTCATGTTGAAGGGGGGCATGATTATTGCCCATTGGTAAGTTGTTCATTATATGTGTTTATATTGATTGAATTTGTAAATTTTTATATCATTTTAACATTTTATATATATTTATAAAATAACTTGATCATGATCATGGTTTATTTGTGTCTATCATTATTATAAAAGTGGGGGGCCCTAGGGCACATGATATGGACAATCACGGCCTAGAGAATGTGGTTTTTAAAGCAGATGAACATGGAGCTGTGAATATTGAAGATGAAGTTAATGATCCTATGGAAGAAGATGATCATGCGCTAGAAAACATAATTGAAGATGATGGTATAGATACATTGATCCATGACACATTTAGTGGCAGAGCTGATCATGATAATCGAGATGACTTTGATGATATTCATGATTTACCTGTACTTGAGAAGGCATACAAGCCCCTTTATGAAGGCTCCCAAAAAACTTTTCTCTTTGATATTGATGCAGGAGTATCTAGTGGTGTAAGGGCAATCTTGCATCACCAAAAAATAGTTAAATTTCAAGTTTCTCAGTTTTTAGATGTTTTTACATTTTTGGATACCCTTTTTATCATAATGAAATTCCCAATTTATGGTTTTTATTTTCTATTCCTGGGTGGAAAGATATTGCAGTTTTAGGTTTTTAGATTTGCACCTGAAAAATCTTCCAAGTTAGATTTGAGGCACTTAGATTTCCAAGATCGGCCCCAAAACTTGCCAAAATTGGTGTAGCAAATTTTGAGTGCATTCTTGACTTCGAGACCTTTCCAACGGTTCAAACAGTTTGCGAATCAGAGTCCCAGATCAAAAGTTATGGCCCCAGGAAGTTGGCGCACTTTCTAGAAGATACAATTGCAAATGTTCTTTTGAAATTTGAACTTCAAGTTGTAATTTTTCAGCGCCAAACCACCTAAACTCAAATTTGAATTTTTTTTTGTCTCCAAACTTAGGAGGAGCTCTATTTATGGGTGGGTTTCTAATTTTTTGGGTAACTTTTTGGGGACAAGCTCGCATATTGCGAAAGGGTGATTTTGTAGCTTTCTATAACTTGCATGTGTTGTAGAACTTGGGGATTTTAGATTCTTTGCATGTAAGAATCTCCATTTTCTGAATAATAAAATTATTCTCTTGTTTGTGGGTTATTTTTTAAGTCTCGAGTTGCACCCTCATCAGGTGGTATTAGAGCGGGTTTTCTTAAGCGTGTGGACAAATCGCCGATCATGAGGCAGTTTGCACTAGGACCATGGTTGTGGGTCAAGGTCAAGGAAGATGCCTTGAAGAGTGATGCCTGGTAGGCATGGTGGTGCCAGAGGTGGTCGAGGTGGCATAAATGCTGGTGGAAGAGATGCACTAGCAGCCCTCCAGAGACAGATTGATGTGTTACAAGAGCAGTTGAGAAGAGGGTTAAACCCGAGGGAGGAAAGCAAGGATGAAGGACATGAAGAAGGTTCAAATGCAGAAGAGGAAGAAGAAGCAATTGATCAAGACCAAATGCGGCTAATAAGGGCCATTTTGAAGATTGGGAAAAGACTTAGAGCAGAAGTTCCCAGTTATTCTGGAAATCTGAACCTAGAAGAGTTGATCGATTGGATCAATGAGCTAGAAGAATATTTTGAGCATGAGGAAATAGAGGACCCGGATTGGGTTAAGTTTGCGAAAATGAAGCTGAAGGGCCATGCCAGTATTTGGTGGAAAGAGGTCCACTTGGAAAGAAATTGAAGAGGAAAAGGAAATATCAACAGATGGGATCGCATGGTAGAGAAACTGAAGAAGCAGTTCATACCAATGGAATACGAGTTAGATTTGTTGAAGAAATTGCAAGGGTTGAAGCAAGGAAGCAGATCTGTGAAAGAATATATTGAAGAATTTCATAAGATAATCATCAGAATGGGCCACACAGAGGCCAATAAGGAGAAGGTAGCCCAATATCTTAATGGGTTACGACTGAGCATTTAGGAGGAGTTCAGTCTAGTCAGAATGACCACCATTGTGGATGTGTATCAGTTTGCTCTGAAGGTGGAAGAGAAGATGAACAAAAGATTTGATGGCAAGCAAAAAGGACGAGGAGGTCAAAGTGGAAGGGGCAATGGAAGACCTTCAAGAAGTCGAAATGATAATGAAAAGAAAAGTGAAGATGTGGGTACCAGCCGAAGCCAAAGGAATGACAACTTCTATCGCCCTTGTGATCAAAATAGTGGTGATGAAAGAGGTAGAGGACGAGGGAGATATGGACAAGGATATGGAAGAGGTGGTTTCAAAGGAACGTGTTTCCAGTGTGGTGAAGAAGGGCATCAAGCCTATGAATGTCCACAACACCAAGGAAGCATAGACAAAAGGCCAGAATGTCATGGAAGGGTTGCACATGCAGATGAGGAGGCCCAATCTGAACATTCAGATGATGCTAAAAGGGGAGAAGCCCTAGTGATTAGGAGAGCCCTAGTGACTGAGGAAAAGGAGCCAGAACAGAGGAAGAATCTGTTTCACACAAGGTACAAGTGTGAAGGAAAATGTTGTGATGTCATTGTTGATAGTGGGAGCACTGATAATCTGGTGTCAGAGGAGATGGTCACAAAGTTGAAGCTGAAGAGAGAAAGACACCCGCATCCATATTGGATTGCTTGGTTGCAGAAAGACCACAAATTTTTGGTCAATGAGCAGTGCCTAGTAAAGTTCAATATCGGGAGCTACCATGATGAGGTACTCTATGATATCATCCCCATGGATGCATGTCACATGTTGTTGGGGAGGCCGTGATAGTTCGATAGGCGAGGTATACATGATGGCCATTCAAACACCTATTCCTTGACAAAGGATGGGGTTCGTCACAAGTTGAAACCCCTGAAGGAGACTGAAGAAAAGGTATGCAGTAGTGCTAGAATTTGTTATGTAGATGGAAGAAAATTTTTAGAAGGTATGAAGCATGAGCAAGTGTGTTATGCATTGATTCCTAAAGTGAGTAAGGAGGATAGTGAGAAGGTTCCAGAAGAAGTTTTTGGGATGTTGGATGAGTTTCAGGATATTGTTTCTGATAATGTACCTGAGGGTTTACCACCAATAAGGAAGATCAGGAATCAGATTGACTTGATTCCTGGAGCCAGTTTGCCAAATAAGGTAGCTCATAGAATGACTCCAGCAGAAAATAATGAGTTGAACATACAAGTTCTAGAGTTATTGAGAAAGGGTTTGATACGGGAGAGTTTGAGTCCATGTGCAGTACCTGCAGTACTAGCACCAAAGAAGGATGGGGAGTGGAGGATGTGTACAGATTCTTGAGCCATAAACAAGATAACAATCAAGTACAAATTTCCCTACCAAGGATGGATGACCTGATGGACTATTTGAGTGGAGCTCAGTACTTCACAAAGATTGATCTGAAGAGTGGATATCACCAGATCTGGATTCGAGAGGGAGATGAATGGAAGACTGCCTTCAAGACCAAAGAGGGCCTGTACGAGTGGTTAGTCATGCCTTTTGGGCTAGCCCATGCATCGAGCATATTCATGCAGCTCATGAACGAGGTACTAAAAGAATTTCTGGGAAGTTTTGTTCTTGTGTATTTAGATGATATTTTGATTTTCAGTAAGATGTTGGATGAACATCTGATGCATATTCGGAGAGCCTTTGAGAAGTTAAGAGAAGAGAAACTGTTGATTAATCTGAAGAAGTGTAGTTTTGTGAAGAGGGAGTTAGTGTACTTGGGGTTTGTTGTCTCAGCAGAAGGTCTTAAGATGGACCCAGAAAAGGTGAAGGCTATTTTGGAATGGCCTACCCCAAGAACTGTTACCAAGGTGAGATCTTTCCATGATTTGGCTAGTTTTTATAGAAAGTTCATTAGAAACCCCGGTGGTATTTGTGGACCTGGTGAAACAATGAGAGGATAGAAAAGAATTCAAGTGGAGCGATTGGAAGGAAAAAAGTTTTGGTATTGGAAGCGAGGAAGGTGTGAGCAACCTATTCTAGCCCTCCTGGAGTTTCAACAAGGTGTTTGGTGGATTGTGATGCGATGTGGTTGTGCCATTGGGCCCAGTGTTGAGCCAAGAAGGTAAGCCCATTTCCTATTTTTAGTGAAAAGTTAAATGATGCCAAAGAGAATGTGTATGTAGTCAAAAAAATTTATGCAATAGTTCAAGCATTAAAGGAGAAATAGAGACATTATTTGTTGCCGAAAATTTGTTCTATATATCTTGATCGCCGGGCCTTACGGTACCTAAATAGTTAGGGAAAATTAAATCGAGGCATATGAAATGGGTAGATTTTTGCGAGTTATCTTTGTTTTTGAAACATAGGGTAGGAAGTCAAATGGGGTTGCGGATGCCTTAAGTGAGGAGGCATACATTGTTAACCAAAGATCTAATTAGAGTGGTTGGGTTCGTGAACTCAAGACCTTGTGTCACGAAGATCACGATTTTGCAGAGGGCTTGGAAGCTTACGAGAACTTTATTCGATGGAGCCCAGGACAAGGTCATTTGGTTCATAATCCAGGATGGCATGTTATTTAAGGGAAGTAAATTGTGTATCTCGAGGAGTTCCATGAGGGAGAACCTGATAAAGGAGAAGCATAGTGGAGGAATGGTAGGAAATTTTGGTCGGGATAAGACCATTGCCATTATCGGTGAGCATTATTATTGGCCTCAGTTGTCACAGGATGTGAAGAAGTTTGTACAATGTTGGAGGGTATATCCGGATGGCTAAAGGGTGAGCGAGAATCTGAGGCTTATATCAGCCCTTACACATACTAAATTGTGGTGGGATATAAGTGGAATTTGTTCTTGGCTTGCCAAGGACTACTTGAGAACATGATTCGATCACTACGTTGGTTGATGGGTTTTCAAAGATGGCACATTTCATTCCATGTCAAAAGACCCATGATACAGTCCATTACGACTTGTTCTTCAAAGAGGTGGTGAAATTTCATAGTGCACTTAAAGAGTATTGTTTGAGATCATGACACAAATTTGTAGGGGTACTTTTGGGAGGACCTTGTGGAAGAATTTGAAATGATTGAAGTTAGGTTAACACCATCCACAAATAGATGGGAAGACAAAAGTTGTTAACAAGAGTCTAGGTAACCTACTAAGATGTTTGGTAAGAGATAAACCCAAGAAATGGGACTTGATCTTACCCCAAGCAGAATTTTCTTACAACAATTCTGTCAACATAAGCACTGGTAGATCACCATTCCAGATTGTGTATGGAGGTAGCCCCAGAAAAGCTCCATAATTGAGGAAGATGGACCAAGAGAAGAAAATAAGTGTTGAAGCCGAAGATTTTGCAGAACACATCAAGGATATACATGAGAAGGTAAGAGAACATATTAACAAAATGAATATGCAGTATAAGGCTAAGGCAGATCAGAAGAGGTGGTATAAGGAGTTTCAGATTGGTGATGAAGGGATGGTCCACTTGAGGAAAGAAAGGTTTCTAGTGGGAACATATAACAAATTAAAGATGAAGAAGTTTGGTCCCTGTAAAATTTTGAAGAGACATGATTTAGGGAATGCATATGAGATAGAGTTGCTAGATGGATTCAACATTTCCCCTGTGTTCAATATTTTAGATTTGACAGAGTATCATGAAGGTGGTGTAGAGGAAGTACCAACGATGGAACAGTATGGCATTCTAGCACCTACTTCAAAAAGAGAGGAGATTGAAGCAATCTTGGATAGTCGTGTGGGTAGGAGTACCAGAAATAGGCAGTATAAATAATATCTGGTGAAATGGAGAGGAAAGCCTGTGGAAGATTCATCCTGGCTATCTAAGGCAACCGTTGACCAGTTGGGTTTTCCTCAACCATCTGAGATGTGACGGGTCACTTCTCAAATTACCCTGGGTGTCTGATGCAGGAGCATCCAGTGGTGTAAGGGCAATCTTGCATCACCTAAAAATAGTTAAATTTCAAGTTTCTTATTTTTTAGATGTTTTTACATTTTTGGATACCCTTTTCGTCATAATGAAATTTCCAATTTATGGTTTTTATTTTCTATTCCTGGGTGGAAAGATATTGCAGTTTTAGTTTCCCAGATTTGCACCTGAAAATCTTTCAAGTTAGATTTGAGGCACTTAGAGTTCCTGGATCGGCCCTGAAACTTGCCGAAATTGGCATAGAAAATTTCAAATGTGTTCTTGACTTTGAGACCTTTCCAACCGTTCAAACGGTTCTCGAATCGGAGCCCCAGATCAAAAGTTATGGCCCCGGGAAGTTGGCGCACTTTCTAGAAGATACAATTGCAAATGTTCTTTTGAAATTTGAACTTCAAGTTGTAATTTTTCAGCGCCAAACCACCTAAACTCAAATTTGAATGTTGTTTTGGCTCCAAACTTAGGAGGAGCTCTATTTATGGGCGGGTTTCTAATTTTTTGGGTAACTTTTTGGGGACAAGCTCGCATATTGCGAAAGGGTGATTTTGTAGCTTTATGTAACTTGCATGTGTTGTAGAACTTGGGGATTTGAGATCCTCTGCATGTAAGAAGCTCCATTTTCTGAATAATAAAATTATTCTCTTGTTTGTGGGTTATTTTCTAAGTCTCGGGTTGTGCCCTCATCAGATATATTGTTGATGTTGAATTTGAAGGTTATGAATGGTTTATCAAACATAACAATCTCATAGATGTTAAGGTATGTCATATATGTCATCTTTTTTCATCTATTTTAATGGTTGTTAGTTCATCACTAGTAAATAAAGGATGAAATATGTACCATTAATATTCTTTATATTAACAAATTATTTTTTGTTGTAGATTAATTGGTGAATTTTTGTTACCACCATCAAATATTTTACCTCGCTCATACCGAGATTTATCTGGCATTTGAAAGATATCATAATGGAGTATCAAGCAATAGATGCATGTACCAATGATCATATTATATATCATAAACAACATGAATTTGCAAGAAAATGTCTGGAATATCATATTAGTAGATATCAAATAGATCAACTAACAAAAAAGGTTCCTCACAAGGTTCTTTATTATATTCCCATTATTCCACGTATGCAATGATTATTTAGGTGTGAAAGCTTAGTGCAATTTATGGATTACCATGCATGAAATAGAAGTGGAGATGAAATTCTTCAAATTCCTACGGATGGTTCTGCATTTAGGGACATGGAGGAAAAATGGCCACAATTTAAAAAGAACCTTGTAATCTCAAGCTTTCATTGGGAGCGGATGGTGTCAATCCATTTGGAGAGATGAGATCTATTTACTCGGTGTGGCCTATTTTTGTTATCAACAAT